>BGPR01035932.1:0-15742 GCA_013235015.1 Araneus ventricosus | reverse complement strand
CTTGATTTCTTTGTTGTTGGATTTCCTTTTAACAAGCTTCATGAAGATTATTTATTAAATTTGTTTGTACATTAAATCCAGATTAAATTAAATTTTCCTTGGAATAAATACTGAATTTCTGATGTAGTTAACTATTTGAAATCACGAATAAATGGAAAATGTTAGTTTAAATTCATTTTGTGACATCTTGTCATTCCTCACAAAGCAGGGCTTCAAATAAATTGGAATTGAACATGCTGTTCTTTAAACTAATAAATTAAATGTCAGCAGACATCTAGAAATCTAACAGTGTCATTTCTATGCCTCGTAGTATAATTAAACTTTTCTCATTTTTCAAAGGGAAAAGTTGTTTCAAATGCCTTTTATTTCATCATTTCGGATTAAAAAGATCCACTCATTTATAGAAAATATTTTTTATACATTTCAAGGAACACAAATGGAATGTTCCAAATCTGAGATAGTTTGACTAGAAAGAGATATTCTATTCTTTTGACCAACGCGTTTTTCTTTGCAGTTTAACATATTTTACACATTAATTAAAAATGAAATGTTGGATGATTGAGTAACTCAGGATTCTGAATTTGACAAAGACGAATCATATGGAGTCTGTTACTTTGCTAAAATTCCTGATTTATTTGCTGAAAACTCGCTGCATTTCGATTAAATTGTAGTTTCCTGAAAATAGAGTTTCTGGTTTCTTTAAAATAGATGCTTCCAGTTTTTTGAAATTATTTTAACCCCTCAATACTTGCATTAAATAGTTAATGTTCGTTCAGTGAAAATGGTACGATTCTACAGTCACATAAATTAATAAGAAATAAATTTCGGGAAATGCCATAAATCAGCGAATAAATTATATAATTTCACATTAAGCAATTCTCTGTAAAAAGTAACTTGTTTGAATTATATACAGTAATAGCTGATACCCGCGACTTCGTTGGGTAGTATAAGTATTGGATATTTTTATAAAAAAAATCTTATAAACGAAATACTTTTATTGTCTGAAAAGTTTAATTAAAATGAAAACATCAAATGAACCAAACGAATTTTAAAAACCTCGAAAGCTAATTTTCCCAGTAAGTCATTTATAATATTTTAAGATTGAAATGAAATTTTATTAAACATTTTGGCGTTTCAGTTTCATTTATATGAAAAATCACTTCACGGAATTCCAACACAAAATTATCTGTGGCTTTATTTTTATTTTCAATAAGAAAGATTTGTGGCATGAAATATTTTTAGAATCTATTAGTTTTTGAAGACTATCTCAAACGATTATTTGAAACAGCAGAAAGCTAATTCTTTCAAAAGTTATTAATAATTACTGAAGAATGTCTGATTGCTTTATTTGGTTTAACCCCTTAACCAAATTCCAACCACGAATTACATAATTTTCTTTATTTAAATCCGCAATAAAGTCAACGTAACAATTAACTTTAAATACAAAAGTCACTTGGACACGCTTAAATGTCCTAAACATTCTTTATCATCTTAAATAGATTGAAATAATAAAAAATATTCCAAATAGGTGGTGTCGTCTAATTAAGAGATTAAATAAAATCGCAATAAATCATTTTAATCCTAAGAATTATACAAAATCAATTATTAAAAATAAAACAAAAAACATTTAAATCTCATCCACCATTAAAATTAAAAAGTATTCATAAAGTAATAGAAAGTAAAGAAGAAATTAGTGTTCGTGGAGAACAATTTCGGTCATGTTGTTGTTAAATGCCCGCCATACTTTTAGAAAGACAAACCAGGAATCCATATTAAACTATTACTGCAACGTATTGACAGCGCTATAAAAAGCGCGCGAGAACGACATTTGATTTTACATGTTGCATCCTGTAAATCTAACATTTTATTTTTTTACAGTAAGAATATCGTCTGATATGTGATAATATGAATTTGTGTTTTACTATTTAGAGCGAGATTTTCATAATCAGAATATTTTCAATTGCTTTTTCTGCAGTTAAATTATTATTAGTTGCAATTGAGTCGTCTTTCTTGAGTAGAAATTTCGGTTGTGGACTTCAGTCTGAGAGTTATTGATAGCACAAATATATACAGAGAAAGCAGATCTACTTATAAATATTGTACACAAGATTTATCAAATTACATCTCAAAATATCTACAGGAATTACTTTCAAAACTCAATCCGCAATCATCATTTCTCAGTTAATGATGCTTCTTTTCTTTTAATCGGCGAAGGAGCTCTTCTGCGCATAGTCCAAGGAAGAAAAGCTGCAGACGATAGCATTAAACACATTGTTGAAAAATGTATATTAAAACATTTTGATAAATTAATTAAAATTAAACAGAATGTTCAGCGTTCGAGTAATTTTTACGCTGTTCATGTTTCAATTGACTTTGATAAAAATTGTTACAGTTCTACAAAAAATTTCATATTATGAACATTGAGTTCAAGAAACCTCCGGCGCATTTATATTTTTATTGAATTGGAGAAGAAATAATAAAAAATTCTGAGATTTAAATAATCTCAGAATTATAATAATAATTTTGAGCTAAACGTTATTCTCTAATAAGGGTACTAACCTGATGATGATCTTGCTAATAATATTTATGCAAGGAATTTGAAATTTATATAGAGTTCATACAAACGTTACACAGAATAGAGTAGTTATAAAAAAATGTTTGTACAATAATACTAAATTACGATTCTTCAAATAATCTCATATATCTTCTCAAAACACTTTGGAGGCAGTGTAAAACATTAGAACCTGAATTTTTTTATTAGCAAGAGTAAAATTAACCGACATTCGAGTAAATTTACGCTTTAGTTACAAAACTGATTTTCGAAACATTTTTAGCCAATATTCTATCGATTTATGCAAACAAATAGGCTATTCAAATACTATTCAGCATGAAACCGGTATCTTTTTCAGTTAGAGAAATCTATTAGCGAAAACTGCTCAGCGAAGAATATATGAGGCATGTATTATTTAAATATATGCCAAAAAATGTATATTTCCAATTAGTGATGATGAAATATTACTTCAGTACAGTAAGTTGAACATCAACATTGTGTTTCAAGTTTCTACTACGTGACATAGCAATGTAGTGCTTTCACATTTAAATGACTTAAAGTGAAGACTGACAGTATAAAGCTTCGATAACTTAAAGCTGATACCATCATTTTAAAGATAACATACGAACTTGAAAAAACACAACAGATTTCAGTGTAAGTTATGCATGATACGCAATAAAAAGATCTATGATAAAGTGAAAAACATCATTTAAATAAATAAATAAATAGAGTGAATTTTACTTCCCATAGATTTCTTTTAGACACCTAAAATGCATGACAACACAGTTTGAAACCTTTCAACTTCACTTGTGCATTTAGGAAGAAAAACATCTTTTTCAATACTGTTTTCTTGATTACAAGTCTTATAAGTTTTTTGAGTTTATTTAAAATCCTTTCTTCTTCGAAACCAATGCATATAATTAAATTTTTAGCGTGTCCCAAAAAAAAAAGGATGTTTTATATGTTCAAGAAGATCGATTTATTTTGCACAAGGCTTAAAAAGAAAGTATTTTTTGTGTCTGTAAAAGAGAAATTTAAACCTCGTAGCTTACCATAAGCATGGTTACTTAAGAATCAGAAGTAGTCTACTCAGGAAAAATAAGAAAATGAGTATTTTTTCCATCAATGAATATATATTTATTAAATTGATATTTATATATTTACTATAATAATATAAGGAGCTTGAATAATACATCTTATATAAAAAGATAGGGAGGATTTATAAAAGAATTAAATACGTAATGCTGTAGAATTTAGTTTTACTAATTTTAAACAAAATGAGCTCATAAAATGTTTGAAAGTTTTAAGGGTCACTTACACCACTTAATGATTAAAACAAATTCCGAAATGGTGAATATGAATTTGAGCAGAAATATAAAATTTATTAACCAATTTCTGAGAAATAATTTATCATATGAAAGGAAATAAATTTATTTTCTTTATTTTCATGATTATATATCAGAGTACAATTCTATTGTATTACTTTTGAATTTGATTTTATACAAAATTATAGCTTAAAAACTCATATAGTAAACAAATTATTAATTTTGCTCTTTTAACCAAATACTAGCAGATAATTCCCTCGATAAAAATAAGAACCTTTCAGTCAGTTAAAAGAAACGTTTCTGGTAATAATTCAATTTTCTTTCAAATAATTTCAAAATATCATAAAATAATTCTTTTAAAAGCCTTGTAGTGTAAACTTTGTAAGTTTTTATTCTTATAATGGATTATAAGTTTTGATTTTAAAACCAAAATCATTTTCAGACTTCTTTTAGCTGCAAAGTGTATCTAAATGATATCTTTCTTCTTCCTTTCTTCGAAAACAGTTCATTAATTTTGTACTTACTCAATAAACAAACAAATAATTAAAAATAAACGAAAATAAATTAAAAATAATTTATTTTGATATTTATTAAGATGGGAAATATTAATAGTACTACAATTGTATAGAAACAAAATTTATGCATTCTTTCTTTGAATTTAATACGAGTCTTTTCATTACAGTAAAATTTTATATAAGGTTACATTATCTTTTAAGATCGTAAATAACAATCTGCATTTCAGGCTAACACTACAGAAAAATATAGAAAAATCTGTTAGCAACTTTCGCACTTCAAAAATAATGTGAGTCTAAATAACGGGTTTGGTTAAATAACCCTAAAACATTTTTTTAACAAAATAAAACCTTTCCTCTTAAGGTTTAAATGCTATTTTAAAAAATAAAAAGTGGTTTGAATGGGAAGAACAGAAAATATGAAATAGCTCTAATTTCACTTTCATACAGAGATAAAAGTAATATTATTATGAAATGAAATATGAATCCAAAAATTACATTTTATTTGTTTCATTTCTACAGGATATTAACACGTGGATTAATTTTTACTCAAGATAGTAGCTTTTTATCTATATTTACTTCAAGAAGAGCCTTTGAGGCTAAAGAATTTTTTCACGTTAGAATCTTTAAACATTTTTTTCTTCTATTTTCTTCTTATTCAGATAGTATTCAAGGACACCATTATTAAAACTGTTAAACTTACTGTAAAGTTGATTCTATATTCACTTACTGACTAGTAAGCAATTTTATTCACAGTGTGTTTACAGGTTGATGTATTTTAAATTGGCTTATAATGTTCATATTTAAGTCAATTCCTTAGGGTTAAAAGAGGTTTACATTCGTGCAATGGATGTTTGAATTTTATAGAATTATAAAAACACCCGTGAGGTATGAAAAATGTGCAACAATATAAAACTAAATCTTTTAACCGAATAATGAAGAAAAAAGTCGGAAACTAGGGATTTGAACTTGAATGGTAGTTTGAAGCATAAATTCTACTATAAACGCAATATTTCATCAAGAAGGCTTAAAATTGCAATATTTTAACATTCCACCACTAAACAGTAGGTATATAAAAGTCTGCAGTAAGAATGATGACACGAAAGAAATGCTGCATTTAACGTTCTGAATCGGTGTGCCAAGTTCAAAAAATGAAACAATTGCTTGGAAAAAGTTTTCATGAATAATTTGAATAACACCTTTATATTGCCGATAGATACAGTAATGAATCTGAAATAATTTGACTCAGTTTACATTCTGATGAATTTAAAGGATATTTCAAAACCTAATACATTCACTGTTTGGATATTTTCAGAAATTTGATACTATTTAATCGATTAAATTGATTAAAACTCGATTCTTTCGAGAAGTGTCATCTACCTATACTTATAAAAGGCAATGTTTGTGTTTGTGTGTATGTGTGTGTGTGTGTCTGTGATGTCCAGACGAATCTATCGCACTTACAGCTATGAAATTTGGCACACAGGTAGTCATAATGGTGACTGAATGCACCTCGAAGCCGAAATTTTAAAATTTGATATAGAAAATCTTTTATTTAATGTTTTTGTTGTTTTGGTTGATTTTCCGCACTAATTTCTCAATAGAATGGTTTCGAATAATTGTACGACAAAAATAGATACACGATAAAAATAGATACGATAAAAATAGATACGATAAAAATAGATAGTACGATAAAAATAGATAGAAAAACAGTCACTTTTCAAAAATAAAATTTTCAGAATTCTTAAAACTCTTGCATCCGATGTTCTAATAAAGATATCATTTTCAAAATTTTTTTGGTAGTAAATCAATTATTTTTCTCTGATTTAAAACAAGAACGGTTAAAATATTTTATTTCTTCGATTTTAGATTAATTTATTTCTAGATGGGATCAGGAAATTTTTCTAGAATGCCGAAAGTAAAGAAGCACGCCGTTTCGCACTTTTTCGCCTTGCTACGCCATCTGGCAGAAAATAAAAGAGCCGTGATTTATTCCCTTCCTTCTCTGGACGCAGTCGTTTCTTGAAGTCCTGATCCCACGGGCATCGCCGTGCTTTTACTGTTATTTAGCATATATAAGAAAAAAATTATTTCAATAGTATTCTATTCTAATATTCTTTTAAAGAATTATTTATTAAAGACTAAAAAGAAAAAATAATTTTAAAGAATGTAACTAAAGAAATCGTGTTTCTAAAGATTGTTTTTATTAATTTTATTTAACCGTCTCACGCCTAGCGAGGCGGTCCAGAAATTTCCCCTTAGCAGCGGAGAAGGCCGGACGGAGGCGGTTTTCTTCTTCTGAGGGGAGGTGAGGTTCTGAGATCGCTTAGGAGATTAGCGAGGTAGAGGGTGCAATTATCCTTGCCCACCATATCCCATTTACTTGCGCCTTAAGGGAAGGTTATAAAGGGGGAAGGGGTGGTGAAGTAAATGACCATCCAGGTTGGGAGAGTCCAATTCAATAGAAGAAAAAAGTCACCTTGGGATTAAAGAGTTAAATATTACTTTTTATAATAATTTTCATATAATTTTCCAAATGGTCCAATGCAAATCCCTCCATATTAGTCAATGTCAGTGTAACTTAAAGTCTCTGTAACTCAAATAAGTGAAGCTGTTGACAAAAATTTTATAAATAATAATCTAGAATTAAATAATGATCATTTTTGCCTTCATATACATTTGTGTATATGTGGTGTAGTGTCCAAATATCAGTTTCATCTTAGAAAAAACTAATTTATTTAGTTGTCAGAGAAGTATAATTGCATGTAGTCGAAATTAAGTCAACGCAAATCTAAATAGGTTACACATTTTTTTATACAGAAATGTTCTGGGAAGAAAAACACGTGCCATTTCGTTACCTGAATCTTCAAGGTTTGTTATGAATGTTTTCTACTTATTTTTCAGAAGTGAAATTAATGGAAATATTGCTTCCACTAAAATTGAAACATGACCTATTTGAATTTTTCTGAAACATTCTCAAACTTCTAATTGCAAATCCAGAGCATTCTGTTGAACTTCCAACTTGGAAGCTTGTAACTTCATTCAGTGGTTTCACGGTTGTTCGATATATGCCTTAAAAACTGACATGTTTAAAGGTATACTTTACTTTTCGATAATTCACTTGGAAGACAATCTTATACATTTTCTCTTATTTAACAGACTTAAAGAAGTTTAGTTTCAAAAATATTCTTCCAAACCAAAAGAATTGTATTTTAAAAATAAAAATCTAAGTTCAGCAAACTTCGAAAAATAAATTTAAGTTTATTTAATAATATCCTCTTCATTACAAAAGAAATAAGAAAATTCTTAACCTCCATGAACTGTAGCATATAATAGAGAATTTACGATTCGACAAACAAACTAAATTATTCAATAAGTTTAAGGAAGATTTCTTATGAGAAGAAATAACATAGAAAATAACTCTGAGGATTTTAAAAAAGTTTTTAGCAAGAAAATTGAATATTTAATTAATGCTACTTTTCGTTCAGTTATTAATTGCTAAAAAATAACAAAATTTTAATTAAAAAACATTGAAGAAAACAAGATAATCCCAGACAAACTAATAGAAACAAAAGGAAAATTGTATAAATACTTAAACAAGTACGAAAACATCTATAGCGATATCATGCTTTCCTCCCCCTCCCCAATTTTTCCTGCATGCATAAAGAATATGTTTTGTTCATAATAGTTGCCAAAACATTTTTTAGCGATTATTCAGAAAAACGTATTTTAACTGACTGAGAATAACATATTAGAAGATAAAGTGTGTTTAATCGTGGAGAGTAGAAATATTATTTGAATTTTTTGAATACTAGAAATATTAATTCTAAATTAAAAAGAAAATGATAGAAAAATGAAGTTCGTGCACTTATAGGTGTTAAATATAATCAAATTATATTATTTTTAAAAAATGTTGTTATCGTTTAATTTTGATAATCTTAATATAATATAAGAAGCACTTTAAGAGTTTAAAATTTAGAAATAAGCAATAAAATGATTTCAAGACTTAAGACAACGAATTAATAATTTGTGTGAATCTTTCTTTTGAACTAGTCCTATTTTCATTTAATTACAAAAAAGGACATCAGATAGCTTTGTTCAACAGTGAAAAGCTCGACTCATGTAAAAAATCTGTTTTATTTCAGACTTCGATAAATAAATGCTTAAATTTCCCTAATTTACACAAGATTCAGGAAAAAGTATTTTCTTCTGTAATTTGTAAAACTATTCGCAATCATAATAGTTTGAAATCGCATGAGAAAAAAGATTCTAATATAAATTTATTCCAATATAATATATTCTGGCCTTACAAATTATTGAACTTTAATATTCAAGACATTTTCACAATCTTAAATTTTCAGATAAAATGAATTGAAAAAAAAAAAGATATAAATAAATATTCGCCATTGTGATCGCTTTTATTTTTCTTATATTCTCTCAGTTTCGTTCTTTGAAATGGTTTTTAACCGCGAAAGATAGTTTTTCAGCATTTTTAGGGTCATCTTAAAGTAGCCCTCGTGTTGCTTTAAAACGGAGCTTAAATGTGATAAAATTAAAACTAAACCTACTTATCACAGTTTCAACCAAAATTGAAGAATGCAGGAAGAACAATTTCAATAAAATTAAATTATGTAATACAGCTGTTGATGCAGAAAGCTTTTTGCCTTCACCTGGAATTTACTGGAAAGTACATAGCATAATAAACTCCAAGACCCTACAACTATAAGGAGTGTCTCGGACACTAAGTGGAAAAAAATAGAAAATTCCCTCCACTCGAGGGGGTTGATCTCTTTTGGACCTTACCAAATTCCTCTCACTTCTGCCTAATTAATAAAAACTACAAGTTTACAAATGCTATCAGGAGAGACTCCATTAGAATGGACTGCCATTATGTGTTACATTACTAAATTTTTTACGAGGTTTAATTATACAAATATGTGGCTGATAATTTTTATCCTTTCTTTCGGAGTTCCACACTGAGATGCCATGTGTTTTATGAGGTTCTCATCGATGACCTGGACAACAATGACTACCATTTGTAAAATTAAAATTGTTAGAAACAAAATTATCCATTTCTGTACATAAAATGGCAAAAAGAAAGAGCTTACAGAAATTGCAGACGAAAAGTATTCATTCTCATACAGAAGAATCTTTAAAAGAATCACTGTGAATGAAGATTTTCTTCCTGAATTAATAAGACGCACATGTAATAACTGGGACCAAAAAATATACTTAACCTTAAATTACTTAATATGGAACAATTTATCTTCACGCAATAGAAAGCAAGATATATAAAAAAATCTGTAGAATTCTAAGTTGACTCCAAACAATAAATTTGTAAGTAATTAAATTAAGTCAAAGATGATTTCATTTGACTTCGAATTTTTGCCCTTTTTTATTTGAAGAAGTTCTGAATTTGATGTTCGAAAGCAGAAATAGACTTCAAAATATAATTTGCACTCGCTTTTTGGAAACTGCTTTCACTTAAAAAATTTTCAATAAAAGCACTTTGTGTAGGTTCCCAAGAAAAATACATATGTCTTCTCATGAGATCGCTATTGAAGTAATGCCCTTACAATTCCGAAATTCTGTTAAATAACATCAGGTCCAAAGTGAAAGATGCAAATTCATTTTAAAAGGAAACATTAAACATGAAACAAGGCAGCAGAAAGGATTTAGTATTGTTTCATTACATTGTGAGATAGTGCTATTTTGAAAAATTTCTGAAATATTATTCCGTATTTTTGATTTAAATTCATCGAGTTTTAAACTTTATTTAAAGTATAACATATGTTCTATTTTGAGATACAAAGTATGCCTTTTTTTCCAAATAATAGATTTACGTCAAATTTTTAAAATCTTATTTGAAGAATTTTACTTCAAAAGAAAATTAAGAAAAAAGAATTAAGAGAAAGAATTATTTGAAAATTCTTCAAAAGAGAATTTAAGAAAAATTTTCAGATGGAGGATTTAATTTTCGATATTTCTTCTATGTTGAATTTGTTAGCTCTCCTTTATGGACTTGTTTTTGTGATTTAGAAATATAAAATTACTTTTTTTATTTAAGCATACTGAAGTTTAACTTAAAATTATTTCAAAAATAATTTTTGGCAAAGACAAAGCATTTAATTTTTCCCCTATAAAACAAGAGCATCAGAAAAGCAAACGACAAGTCTAAGAAAACTGCTCGATTGTGCAAATGACATACAAACTATATGATTCTGATTGCGCACCTAGTCGCGTATTGGTAGGGGTGAGTAGAAGCATGCAAACCTGGACGAGAGTGATACAAACTGGCTATTCAGTAAAGTCCATGGCTATCCAAGACTCCCAACGCAGAGTGACAGCAATGAGACATGAAACGGCTCAGATTGGCTAACAGTTCTTGTAGAATTTTCTGCAATTCTTGCACCAGGGCTAATTACATCTCAAGAGTTGTTGTGGGTGCCAGCGACGATTTACCAGACATCTTCCCATACTTTTCTGATGTTCTTGTTGGATAATAAAATGACGTTTCTTTTTTCATCGCTTCATATTCATTTTCAAATATCTCCTAATATTTGTGAGAAATGCGCATTATACGTGCATTACTTGAGGTACAAATGTTTTCTCAACAAATTACAAAATATTTTGATACATCATTTTTCCAAAATTAATAGTTAGATTACAAGCATTATGATGAGCCCCCGCTTGAAACTGGTTTAAATTTTGCATGGCAAATTATATTCATTTACGCGCAATTTTCAATAGCGAACATGAAATCCATGAAATGGTAATTGTTCCCGATTTCATAATTACGTCGAATTTTTAATTTGATGTGAACATATTTTTGCTAATGTAAATTTTGGTTCATCTCATATCATTAAGTACTTTACAGGAACCTTTATGCGATTTCCAATCCAGTTTCTATTATGATGCTTCACATCAATGTGCAAATATATTTTTATGAGATTAAACAATACATATTTCGGTTAAATTAACTTTGAATATTAGTAAATAGAACATAATTAAAAATTATATTAATTTTCCAGAATGTTCTAAAGTTTCTCATTAAGTTTCAGACTTGATTCTTGTGAGATAAAATCAGTTCAAAAAGAATTAGCACCCAGGAGACTTAGAAACTAATAATGTACTTGAAAGTTAAATATTTTATTAAAGCTTACTTGCGTCTAGACATCTAATACATTTTCAGGAGTGTTATGAACATTTCAATAAATACCTAGACCTAAGCAAGGTAATAATTGGGAAAGTTGGTGAAAAACATATGCGGCATCTGTGTGAAATTTCAAGTATCTGCGATAACATAAACGAAAATTTTAGACAAGTACGAAAACAGCGATCATATTTTCATTTTCACATTTATTAATAGTTGAGAAGATAAAAATGTTTTGTTCACCATTTTCTCACTGATATTTTTCTTGGTTATTTTCAATGAACCAGAGTTTAGAAATGCTTTTACAAATATTGCATCCAAGTTTTTATTAAGAGTGTGATTTTATCTCGGAGAATTCATGAAAAAACTGTTCATAGAAAATTTTTTCTTGAATTAAAGTTTCCATTTTGCTACGCTTTTAAAGTTTACATATGTTACAATATCAGTTATAGGTGGAGATCAGTTACAATATCAATCACAGCAATTTTTGAAACTTTTCAAAAGAATTATTTTATGAAATACTTTTTCCGTCAGTTTCGGTATGATTTTATTTCATTTTGATACGAATAGAAAACAATAATTTTTTATAATAGCAATTTCTTATCGTATCTTACGATGATTTTTTTCTGTTAAATTTTTTTCAATTGTGAAACTGACCGTCAAAGCTTCGAAAACAGTTTTGAATCCAAACAAAAAGGATTTTATTGGTGAATATCCTTGAATCGATTTGAACATCAGGAACAGGAATACAATAGAAGAAAATTCCAGAAGATCGTGCTAAGTTTTCGCAACACAACACATCTCTGGTGTCGGCGAATGGAAGTCGAAAGAACTTGCAGACAATCTATGAAAATAAAAGTTTGGGGAAAGATTCAGAATATGTTAGTAAAAGCTTCTGAACGAAAACGAGAGTTTGTTTTCCATATTTTCACTTAACCGCTTATGTGCAAAAACTTCTGACATACATTTGGTCTGATCGCAAAAGTTGAGCTCATGTTTATTTTCTTTTTCAAAGGGAAAAACGTTTGGTTAGGGGTTGCCATATTTTAATGCAATAAAAATGATTTTAAGATGTTTTCCGTAAAGAACTTTAAAAAAATACAAAAGTTGTGATTCGAAGAAGTTATAACATGAAATAGAGTATTCTGAAAATAGAATTTTACTTTATCTCATAAGTACGCAAACGTTACGAACAACAGATTTATAATGTTTTTTGTTTCTGTACATTGGAAAAATGAAATATTTTTCCTGCTTTTTTCCATTGGAGCTTGATTTGTCTTGCTTTCAAAGATGATTATATATGGAGGACAAAGTGAAACGTGCACCTGTGAAACGAATAATTGGTATGCAGTTAGTGAAAGACGTAATAGATCTATGAAACAAATTCATTAATTTTTAAGAAAAATATTGTTTTTCCATTTTATCTATGTAATGCACCAAGAGCAATAATTGGTGCTGATTTTCTATATCAATTAACCTGATCTAAGGAAACATCGTTTGTGTGACAACAATACTAATTTGAAATGTAATGCTATTTTCAAAAGTGCTAATTAATAAGTGATTTATTAAATGGACTTACTATTTTAACGATGTCTCCTGGCATAGTCTAAACTCTCAAGCATAGTGTGGTATATCATATAGAAATATTTGGGGCACCTGTATTTTCAAAAGCCCGACGTCTGGCACCTGATAGACTTAAAATTGCGAAAATTGAATTACAATATATGCTAGATTTAGGCCACATGCGTCCGTCAAGTGGTAATTATTCTTCTCCATTGTGTATGGTTCCGAAAGACGGATGATTGGATTGTCATCCAACAGGTGATTATTGCTCTCTAAATGCACAAACGGTGAAAGGTAAATATTTTATACCATCCATAGTTGATTTTACGAGTCAATTGTATGGTAGTAAAATATTTTCGCATATTGATCTGGTAAAAGCATTTCACCAAATTCCAGTAGCTCCCGAAAATGCACACAAAACCGCGATAATAACTCTCTTTGGTATTCTTGATAGTACGCGGAAGCAATTTGGTCTATTCCGTGCTTCTGCTACATTTCAGAGGTTTATAGATGAAGTAACTAACTGTATAAAATAGTAATTCATTTTATATTGTTCAATTGTACTTTTGTCATTATTACTTACGGATTAGACTCCATACACTTGAAGTGATTTTCGTTCCCTTCGTCACTGGGGGGGGATACTTTGTTGACGATGTTGTGATTCGAATATGCAATTACAATTTGTTAACTTCAACCTACGCTGTCACATAGGAGGCGCTGTCATCAATCTGGGTATAAAAGGCTCAAACATTCCCTTCCTCTCTCTCGTGGCAATAGCACGTCTCCATGCTCAGCTAGGTGCAGTGTGCAGGCCGATATTAGTTGTGGTTTTTAATGGTTTTAATATATTTATTTTTGTGCTAATATGGCCTTATCATTGGAATCTATGAGTACACCTACGCAGCCTTCACTCAATCCATAACATGGTGACTTCATTTAATCCTAACATGGTGATCCGAGTAAATCCCAACTATAGAAAGCAGACACTTTATTCTACGGAAATAATTTTAGCAACCAAGTTTCATTAGATATTTCTAAAAAATTGTTATTTGTCGTAAAATTTCATTGAACTTATTGAACTAATTGCTGTATATAGTTATAAATATGTTTAACCTTCCCACACTGAACGACGCGGTCCCGGTCGGTCTAAATATTTTCCCTTACCAGCGACGAAGGCAAGTCTGAGGCGGTTGGCTTCTTTTGTGGAGATTTGAGATTCTGAGATAGCTTCGGAGATAAGCGCGGTAGAGGGTCCAATTACCCTTGCCAACCACAGCCCATTTCTGTGTGCCTTAAGGGAAGGTTACAGCAGGGGTGGGGTAAATGACCACCCAGGTTGGGAGAGTTCAATTCAAGTCGTATCCTCCCAAAAAGTCCCGTGTTTTAAAGGGGCTAGAATAAAAAAGTCGCCTCTGGATTAAAGAGTTAAAATATAAGTAGCTATTCAGGATCAATTAAGTAGAAAAGAGTTTTGAAAATTAAATACAAACGCAGTTATTGAAATAATTTCGCTTTAAAGATACTGGTGAGATTTTAGACTTGAGCTGGGTTAAGATATTACTATGTCACTATTATGTAGAAGAACACACCGATCTTCTATCCGCAAAAATTGACACATATTAAAAATCAAATAAATGTATGAAGCAAAAATCCTCGAAAGTAAAATATTTCTGAAATATTAATGGAGTTTTTGTTTATCTAATAACTGTCGCACTATACAACGACATTTAGATAATAATAGCGATATACTATGCAGATGAATGGTATCCAGTTCTATTTTAAATGACAAATTACCTTAACCCTCACATACAGAGCGAGGCTGTCCCGGACGGTCTAAAAATGTTCCCTTAACAGCGACGAAGGCGGTCTGAGGCTGTTTGCTTCTTTTGACGGGAGGTGAGGTTCTGAGATCACTTAACAGATAAGCACGGTAGAGGGTTCAATTATCCTAGCCAACCACAGATAATTTCTTTCCAGCGCCTTAAGGGACTGTTATAGCAGGGGTGGAGTGGTGGGTAAAATGACCACCCAGGTTGGGAGAGTCCAATTCATGACGCTTCCTTCCAACAAGTCCCGGTTTTAAAGGAGCTAGAAGAAAAAAGTCGCATCGGGATTAAAGAGTTAAAGGAGCTAGATGAAAAAAGTCGCATCGGGATTAAAGAGTTAAAGGAGCTAGAAGGAAAAAGTCGCATCGGGATTAAAGAGTTAAAGGAGCTAGAAGGAAAAAGTCGCATCGGGATTAAAGAGTTAAAGAAACAACTACAATCTGTTAACATAGTAAGACATCATTTCTTAATATTCAATGATCCGTTGGTCCTGCGGGCCGTATTGGAAATGTTAATGAACAATACAATTAGAAGATTAGAACAAAAATTGTTTATTGTTGTTCATCAAATCGTATTCATTAGTTTCCTGAAGGAGGGGAATCTAACGTAAGCAATATTGGAAGTTGTCGCGCCTCCAAACTAAAGTTCACATACCAAAGAAATATCAGGATGAATGAAATTTAGAATCCAAAACGAAGTATTTTTCCTCTGTCCAAATTTTCCTCTCTATAAAATAGATTTGCGCGTGCTAAAAGCTCTATTCCATTTTCATCTTTCATGGAACGAAAGTAGTTTGAAGAGTTCCATAAAAG
>BGPR01035931.1:2060-15743 GCA_013235015.1 Araneus ventricosus | reverse complement strand
AAATACTTTTCAGTTACGTATTGCTGTACTTAAATGCATTTTAACACTTTCTAAAAATTCAGTTACAGCTGATTTACAAAAGAGATGAGCAAATTTCGAATCTCAGATTTTTTACAAAAAACATGATGCAAATGCGTATGTATGTGATGTCATTAGAGATAATTGAAATTATTAATCAATATTATCAATGAACTGAAATACAAATCTGCGCTGAAATTTCATTCGTGTTAGTCTATAAACATTTTTATTATAAATCATGATCTTCAAATATATTTTTCTTGGAAATATACTTATTAAGAAATAAGGCATATCGTTTAATGGAACCTCGAGAGAGATGCGAAAGGTCAAAAGTTTATTAATCCAAAATTCTGAAAAATAAATGCTCTTTTTAGTCACGTTTATTATTAAAAATTCCTTGTTCTGAGAAAGAGAGAGAATTGAGGATAAGCATTATCGTGTTAAGAAAACTGATTACGTTGTTGCTGAAGGACATAAACTTTAAGGAAAGATTATGTTACATGTTTCTTTGAAGAAGCATCTGGGCTCTCAAAGTTCATGGGAATTTTTTTTAGGTTTGAAATCCTGAAAAACGATGCAGTGTATTTCATAAGGAAATGAATATTGATGATTTAAATTATTTTTACCACATTGGAAAATTGCTTTTAAAATTTGGGTTTTCTTTGTTGTTTTGCGTATCACTTCATTTAAAAAGTCTTTATTATAAAATAATACTCAAGTCATGATAACACAATAAATCCTTTAATTCTTTTTTCTTAGATAATTAAAGGCTAAAATTCTAATATGAGAAACTTGAAAAGCAGTGACAGCGTATTCATTAAAAATTGCCGTAGCTCAAAATCTAACGTATTTGACTGTCACAAATATATAATTAAAACAGGACATTACATTTGAAATTGTGCAGTATAATGTGAATGTAAAATATTTAATGCCCACACCCTATTAATATCAAAAAGAGCTTTACAAATTATGCCAGAAAGTGAATAAAAGACTCAAGCTTATTAGAAGAATGATAAAAAGATCAAGAACACATAATCAGATTCTATCCGTTCAATCCGAATTTTGGTGGTATGAATAACATTTTAGTGGATGTTAGAACGTAAATAACGTAATAAAATGATTACAAATTTTTTTCTTAAAAATGAATTTGCATCAGCCTGCGTCATATGAGGGGGACGAAATAAAATCCTTGAAATGCACTGATTATTCCACTGAAATGATGAATAATATGCATGGGAATGAAAATGAAAGAATAATGCATAGAATATAATCCATCTTAAAAAGAATGATAAAGGAGAATGTGTGTGTGTGTGTGCGATTTGGCGTGGCTTTAGCGCATTGAAAAAACTTTTGATGTCAATGCCCCCTACTTCAAAGATGTTTCCGTGGGAAAGTGCTAAGGACTTTAATAACTGTTATTCTCATGACTAATACCGATATAATTTAATTAAAATATAAATAATCGATATAAGTTAAACGTAGTGTTAAATAAATTGAAAATACATGAATACATACACTCATTTTAATGAAAAAGAAATTGCTTCTCAACAAAATTGATTGAAAAAGGAACTCTTTTATAAACTTACTTTAAAAAAGTCATAAAAATGATAATTTTGATATACGAAAATATGATGCTATCTAATAAACCGAGTTACAATTTTCAGTCTGTTACAAAGTTTATCTTTATTTATTGCTTCTGTTATTTGAAAGAAGGAAAGAGAATGCACAGGACATTGCATTTTAAAATCAAGTTCAAACATTTATCAGTACTATTTCGCAGTTTCACTTATTCTCAAAATAAGTACTTTAATTTCGCTTTTAACAGTGAAGTTCTGTATGACAGTGATATTGATTATGCAAGTATAATTCTGAAGATTTAAAGATTTTTTGGGGAAACAATTCACATTGCAGGTAAATTGAAATGAAAAATCTACTTTTTGGAACTCTATGGATAATGTATTACATAAAAAGTTCAGAAAAAAATCACTGTAGCAACTAAATATCAATCACATACAGTCAAGGTACGGAAAAATATTTCTTCAATTATACAGGGTGGACATAAATTTTTGGACCCATTTCAAAAATTAATAGAAAAACTAATAATGTTACAACTACGTTTTTTTCTTTAACTGAGAGCTCATTTTAAAAAGTTTTAGGTAACGCGACGTTACGATGTCCTAGGTGGTCGTAAATTATTGGATATCTCCTATTTTTGAGAGCCATTATCTGAGAAATTATTAAAGCTTGAAGAAAAATAAAAGCATGCATTTGTAGGGAATTTTACATTTTTTAATTTGCTAAATCAATTGTAATTCGAAAACTGAATAGTTTTCGAGATATTCAAGACAAACTAAGAATGGAAACCAGAAAACGCGCATCGAGTTCTGCTGATCGGTAGCCATTGCGTATTGAAATCTGTCGCTGTAGCAAATTTAGAAAGCTTTAATGGCAGGCCACTTATCTGAAAAAAAATTATTTGCTGTCTCATTAGAAAAAAGCAGTTGTAACATTAATTTTTTTATTATTTTTTTAAAAATGGGTTTAATAATGTATGACCACCTTATTTTTTGAATAAAACGTGTACTTCCTATTTTCTGTATTAATGCTACTTATTGAATCTTCACAATGTATAATCTCCCTGTATCTTTGAGATTCTGGCTCTCAGTTTTCTGTAGAAAAAGTGCTATATCTGAAAATAATATTTTCAAAAATCAAATTTCCTTTCTTCTTTCATTTCTTAACATTTTAAAAAATTCCAATTGATTTTGCAGTATCAATTTAATTTAATTTGATATTAAGACTGTTTTAAGCCTCCCAAAATGATATACTGAAAATAACTGCAATTATCATTTTTGATATGTTTATAAATATTTATTATTTGCCAGTTAAAATATCTACAGTTTTTAGCACCTCTATTTTAAAAGCTTTTCCCACTTCTCTTTTGCTTCATTTCAATTAATAAAATAATTGAATGAATTTTTCATTGATATTTAGTGTAGATTACAGCTTTACATGGTATAATATTGAAACATTTCAGCCAAATATTCATTTGTAGAATTGAAATCCCTTCGACTTGTATTTGTACTGATGAATAGGTTCTATTTTCGTCATGAAAGCAATAATTATATAAAAAATTTCCCAGTGAAATGAAATGTAAGAGAAAATACATAGATAAAAAAAATTGAAAGTAAAACAAGTATTTTCTTCAAATGAAAATCTGAAATTTCTTTATAATATAATAACTGATTCAAAAAGGTGTAATGCGTGTGCAGAAAAAAAAAGTCCAAAGGTTAAAATTTCGCATTTATCTCAATTTACATTTATTTTTTGTCGTTTCCAAAATTTCAATACTATTGCTCACACTTAAAAATTTATATAAAAGCAAAGGAGAATGCAAAAAGCATACAAGCAAGAACAGAATCAAATCAAGAAATAAAACTTGAAAAATGTTCCTCGAATTTCTCGGTAGGAGTTAAGGTAACTACCAATTTTCCCTTGGGAAAGTGGGATTATCCCATAGAAAGTAACTTTCACCCATCAATTACTCTCTCTTTAGAACGACAAGTATGCATTCTCTATTGCACCTCTAGTTGTTCACCAAATTTTCCTGCCGAAAGTAATTAAGATCCAGTAAACCTACAATGTGTTCGGAAATTCCAGTAGTTAATGATGTGCGAATCGGACACAGAACCGTTACATGACACGGACAGTTATTTGACTCCATTTTAAGTTCATGTGTCACGAACAGAACAGACGCAAGACTACTGAAAGAACTCGGGTTAAATGCCTATCATAATTTGAAGTTTAAAATTATTTTATAAAGGAAACCATAAGTATCAAATTATAAAAAGAAGATTAAATTGAAATTTATACTCCCGATGAACAAACTGGGCCTCTAGTTTAATAATATTATCATTTAACTGCTGTCCCTGATATTGACTAAAGATTTGCTTTGGGCAACATTTAGAAGAGTACCTACTTTGCTCTTTATTTTTAAGTTCCTTCAATTTCTAAAGACGATGTTACAACATAGCTCTTTTAAGGTACATTGATACTCACAGAAGATGCGTATCATTGTGCACAGAATTTAATTGCATCAATCTGCCCCAAAAAGCCATTTTATTCAAAACAAGTTGCCACACAAAAACAGCGCTGAACTACTTCAAAACTTAAAACAGTATAGAAAATTAAATAATATTTCCTACCTATGGTTTAAATTCTCTGGGCGGAAATATTAACTAGTAGACGAAATCACGCAACACATACTAAGAGTAAAAATCACTTGGACGAGAAAGTTGGTTCGTTCTTAAACTAACTTTTGACTTAACATGGCGAAAAATATACTCTGTGCCAAGTGTTACAGTGGCATAGATGTGAGGGGAGGGGATACTTTTGTATTATAATAATTAATTATTATAATACAAAAGTAAACTAAAATTCAAAGATTGTTACAACATTATAATAGTTTGTAGTTTCATATAAATATTATTATGCAGAAAAATAAACAAACATGCGCAATATGAATATAGCAGTAAATTATATTATTCTGAAAATAAATTATTCTTTGTGAAAATACTAGAACTTTAATACAATAAAAATTTCTGCATAAAACTTTCAAAAAGTGGTGTTAATTTATAACAATCTAAATACACATTATTCTTCAGGATAATTTTATCAGACAAAAGGAGTAAAAATAAGAAAAAAAATAAGCAATAATTCATTCTAGTGTTATTATTACCAGTTATAAGTTTCCTGAAGCGTAATTATTTTCCTATCTAGGAAATTTTCTGAATGACTTCTTAAATGTTGTTGTTTCTCTGTTAGCATATTATGAAAAATGAAGATTCATTTCTTTAACCTTTTCCTTTCAGAACAACCGAGATGATATCGTAATAAAAATTGACTACAAATTCTTTTCGAGAGTGTAAGTACTCTGTATAATCGTTTCCTTTCAGAATAGTTATTAACCTTCCGTCGGGCGCAACTAATCTGTGAGATGAAGCACACATATTTTTGAGTGCCTAATTTCGAGTTTTACCGAGAAAAGTGTGGGACCTCTAG
Source organism: Araneus ventricosus (assembly GCA_013235015.1). Taxonomy (NCBI): domain Eukaryota; kingdom Metazoa; phylum Arthropoda; class Arachnida; order Araneae; family Araneidae; genus Araneus; species Araneus ventricosus. Next base: position 10,664 of record BGPR01035931.1, on the reverse strand, counting down.
TAGCTTCCTAGATCCCTACCGCTCACACTAGGGTGTAGTGGTTTTTTCTCTAATTCTCTTCTGATGTACTTGAGGAGCACATTCTTCTGGTAGATGGGTTACGCCCGATTGAGTTTTTATTTTAGATTTCCCAAATTTTTCTCAGTATTTCTTTTTATGTACCTGTAAAAGTTCGTATACCTGTGTCCCAGCTCCTAATTCGAAAGTCTTGATCGTTACTTCCAATATATTCTTAATATATTGGAAAAATGTCGAATTATTTCAAGATCTCAAAGACAACAGCCGACATTGCTAAGAAACTTAACGAAAAAACAAATGTCAACTCCCTCCTGAATTCCTGGACATTTTGTTAGTTCATGAGATTGCAAGGAAATACAAAATAGTTATTTAAAAACGTAAATATAGATTTGTATGACCGAATAATTCAGTTTGATAGCTTTTCCTTAAGTGTAATCAAAAATTTAACTTTTAATATCACAGATGCAAGACGGAAGGTTAAAATTCCATGTAGATCGATGAGTTACTTACATGTAAACATAGGCTAAATAACACAGTTATTGACGCCCTTAAGTCATTATATACAATCTCTTACGAGTATTTATGGAAATAATAGTAAAAAAACAATAATGACCAAGTTGGAAATGCACTGTAGCTTTATATAAATTACTCTTCTTTGAGATCAATAATTGTTTTTAAATGAAATTTGTTTACCAGGTGGGAAATTGATAAATATTGCGAAAACCAGTTACTGACATCCCTTGGATGGGTAACTAAAAGCACAGATACAGACTCCAATTTCATTCTCACTTATCTTATTTTTGAAAATGAAACATGAAACTATGGAAAAAACCAAGATTAAGATAGCAATAACTGTCTTATTTTACATCATTATATAATGACTGGTTTGATTTTTATGTATCTGCAACATTTACCATACTTCTACAGTACAAGAATTGTTCAGTAGCTCTTTCCGAAGTAGGATATTTTCATAATACTGTAAAGAACGGTGTACTGCTAAATGATTTTATAGTTTCTAGATTACTATGAAAAGTGTAATCTGAAATTATTTTATTAGAAATTCTATTTGCGCCAAATAAATTCCTATATGAATTCACCTAACCTTGCAGAAATTTTACCCTCATCTTCTTCTGCGCTTCAAAATTTCGTACCCAGTATACTTCACTTATCTCTCAGATAACTGTTCAGTTAAATTTACAAACTGTGTACATTGTTTCGTTATTCTTACCTCTTTGCCGAAAACTGAACCTTCATGTAATCATAAGGGAGTTGAAATTTCATTTATTTGGCAAAAAAAGTTTTATATTGTACATAAAGCAAAAATTTAAACCTCAAAGAAAAAAGATCATTTCTGAGTTGACGGCAGACCAATCCTAAACAGTTTTCTAATTCAAAACCAGCTGTATTGTTCTCCCCTCGACTTTCTCGTTTGCTGACACAATATGGCACCTACATTTCCTTTCTCCTTATAGTCCAGACAACAAAGGCTAAAAATCGGCGAATAGAAAAAAATGGTGTAGTTTTGAAATTTGGCACAATTGTTGGGAGTAGAGTCCTAAACGACATACTAAAAGTCCCCGCCGGTGGGGTTGCGTGGGGTGTACACTTGGTTTAAAGGGGGCGTTTTCAGTTTTTCTTAAATATCTCTAATACTATGAGCTCTACCGAAAAACACTCAATTACAAAATTAAACTGCATGATATTTCCTACAAAAAAAGTCTTACGTTCTTTTTGTAGCATCCATAGTTTAGAAGATACAAGAGGATTTAAAAGTTAATATTCCTAAAATTCCATATTGTAAAGGTAAAGTGTTGAATCAACAACCCTCACAATAACAACATGCCCATATAACAATTATACAAGGGTATTATTGCATGTGTCGGAGCGGGGGTGACAAACCCATTTGATGAACACTTCCCCATCACAAGTTTCCTTCTAATCGTAGTCCAGTCAAGGAATTGTAAATTTAAAAAAAAGTTGTAGTTTTGAAATTCGAAATTCGGCACGGTTGTTGGGGAGAGTGCCCTAAACGACATACTAAAAGTCCCCGCTGATAGAGGGTGCTTATGGGGTACAGGGGGATTGGAAGGGGTGAATTCTCCGTTTTTATTAAATATCTCGAAAACTATGGATCCTAGCGAAAAAAATTAATTATAAAATTTAACTAAATTAATTTCCTACAAAAATATTTCTATACATTGTTCTTAGTATGAATAATTTAGAATATTATAGCAGTTTGAAAAAGTACAAAATTACAATAAGTTCTTGAAAATGTTAGTTTTATTTTTGTACATACATACCTACATAAAATATGCAAAACCCACTTTTACACGTGTTCGTAATTAAATTTCACTATGTTTTTCCAGTATATGATCAAGTTCGAAAGCCTCCTCTTCTTCTAGAGGTATACCTTTAGTACAGGTACCATCAAATGTGCCAAAATAGAAACACATTGCTGAAAGTGTGTTGCTCCGCCGCTCCTTTGATTGGAGGAATTGAGGAAAAATCAGCTTTGATCTTGGTTGATGATTTGAGAAATGCTCATATCTACGCTTATTCAAATTATATTCATCAGCAGGGACTTTGTATATGGCTAGGAACATCTTCTCACCTGTTTGTGAGATAGTATCTGGTGTTGATAAGGGATTATAAAAGATGGCAGCAATGTTTTTCATCTGGCTCAGTTGATTTTTGAACAATATAACTATAGTGCTTTCCTTTTTCTATAAATAGCTGGTGTTATGTCACAGCCACTGAATGTATGGAGAAGGAAAATGGTTTGGGCAAAAAAAAGTTCTTTCTGCAGCTTTCTTGTAAAAAAAAAATTTATCTTCAAATTTTCCCTTGCAAGGCTTCATAAAATAAATGTTACTTTCTGGTTGTGCCAAAACAATCAGTAACACGACTAGGTCTACGTCTTTCCCTTGGGATGGGAAGTTCCTTTCTCTAGTTCTTTTCCCAGATCTCACAATATAAGTATCAGCATCCCCTGCAGCGACTCTCGTTTCAGTTCCTTTAGCAGCCATTTTCTGTGTTAGTAATTAAATATGTCTGATCTCATTTCTTCCATGGCAAGAAAATGTTTCTGTCGAAGTGTGAGAGACTGGTTGCGAGCTTTTAAGTTTAACTCAGCATAGATATGTAGATTTAGATCTTACTGTCTAAATACACTCCCCTTCTTGATACCGCCACTATTCTCGACACATATAATACTATCCTCGTATAATTATTGTATAGGCATGAGGTTTTACTGAGGGTTGTTGCTTCATCACTTTTAATTGATTTTACTATTACAATAAGGTCATTTTGAAATATTCACTTTTAAACCCCCTGTATCTTCTACAATTTCATTCTACAAAAAATTTAGGACTAGTTTTCTAGGAAATTTAATGTGGTTCAGCTTGATAATTAAGTCTTGTTCGCTAGGATCCGTAGTTTTCGAGATATTTTCAAAAACTGAAAAATCCCCCCTTTCTACCTCCTGTACCCCCTGAGCACCCTCCACCAGGGGGAAATTTTAGCATGTCGTTTAGGGCACTCTACCCAACAACAGCGCCGAATTCCAAATTCGAAAACTACACCTTTTTCTAAATTTACAATTCGTTGACTCGATTACGATTAGAAAGAAACTTGTGATAGGGAAAGATGTGAGGGGAGGAAGGGAGCATAATTGTTCATCAAATGGGTTTGTAACACACACTCCCACATTCAATATTACCCTTGTATGATTATTATATAGGCATGAGGTTATTATGAGGCTTGTTGATTCGCACTTTTAATCGATTTTACCATTGCAATAAGGAATTTTAGAAATATTAACTTTTAAATCCCCCTGTATCTTCTAAAATATTGATGCTATAAAAAAAAATATAGGGCTTGTTTTGTGGGAAATTTTATGTAGTTTGATTTTGTAAATAAGTGTTTTTCTATCGAACCTATAGTTTTCGAGATATTTAAGAAAAACTGAAAACGCCCCCTTTAACCCTCCACTGCACCTCCCGCAGGCGGGGACTTTTATTATGTCGTTCAGGACACTACCCCCAACAACTGTGCAAATTTCAAAACTACACCAATTTCTTTTTCAATTTTCCTTTGTTGGCTGGACTATTATAAGAATCTACATCCACGGCACACATCGCGGGAGGGGAGGAGCGGTAAGGCTCGCAAAGAATGTCCCTCCCCATACCGTGACATAATATGGCGAGTTTTGTGCCTCATATTATAATGAAGAGAACCGAGTATAGCTTTTAGCACTACTTTACTTTAGTTAGGTATTACTTTAAAATGCTTGGTACAAGGCCGCATACCAAATTTCATTTATCTAAGTCATTGCGTTTTAGCGCCATCGCGTTAACCCACACGCGAATAGACAGACCAACAGATGGTCACCCCTTGATTGATTTAGTATGAAATTTGATACAAAACTGCAATTCTGATGATAAAACTATGTACCAATTTTCACACATCCAACTCTTTGCGTTTTTCAGTTATCGTGTTCAAATCCAGGCAGACAGACGGTCTTCCAATAGACGTATTTTCTCCAAAATTAGATAGAAATCTACAGTTTCAGTGTTACGACCACATACCAAATTTCAACTTCTAGCCCAATGCGTTTTATAGTTATCGTTCCGACAGAAAAACAGGGTGACAGAGAGACCGACAGACAGACAGACATAATTCTAAAAATCTGTTTTTCGGATTGGGGAAGTTCTAAAGCGTATAGATGCATAAAAATGTAGAGGTCTAAATTTTTGACGACCACACTATATTTTGTAAAATTCTTACAAAATTAATTTTTTTAAAATTATCTATTTTAATTTAATATTTTTAATTTTTTATTTAATTTTTAATTATTTATAATTAATTTTATGAATCAAATTTAATTTATTTTTCCCCTTTTCACAAGAAAGTAAAAAAGGGTCAATTGACGCAGTGAAATAGATGTTTATTTAGTTTTTCTCGACATTTAATTGCCATTTAACATGATACTCTTGTCGATTTAGTTATTACATGATGGTGATTCTTTAAAATCCAGAATTCGGCTTAAACTACCAGTTCCTGAAGAACCAGTATCACAGAAGCAGACGTGGAAGACAATAATGTGTCTGACAGAGACGAAGAGACAAATCCGGCCACAAGGAGATATGAAGGAGTACCCTCCTCTCAAAACTCCGAAGATTCAGATTCTGATGCCACAGAAAATTCAGAAATAGAAGAAGACAGTTCATCTAAGAGAGATTCAGTAACTGAAAAAATATTGCCTCCAAATATTGTCGGAGGTATAGTGGGATAAATATTCAGATGAAATCTAAAATAAATAATTAATTATTTCAAAATCTCTCTCACAAGAATAGAGCGTGAAAGTAGCATAATAGCAGAAAAATTTTGTATAAAATAAAATTTTTTAAACCTCCGCGAAATCCGAAACTAAGCCGTTCATCTTAACATCGTGAATCTTTGACTCTAAACTGAAATAGGTTACACAGATAATTTTATCTCCATTAGGGTTCTTAAAAGTCAAAGAAAAATACGATAGATTGAAATCAAGAAGCCGAAAACATCGAAAAAATGTTATTCTTCTTTTAAGTGTCCTTAGGTGTAGATTACCCAAATACATTAAGAACTAAAATAATCCTCGTGCAGCTTCTGAACGGGATGTCATTTTATATAACTAGGATAATCTAAGCAAACCTTTCTGTACTGCCGATAAGATATTAAATTATTTCAAATAAATATGAATTGTTTGAGACTGAAACTTGAATTAATGTATGGAAAGCGTTGCAAGGCAGTTCCTGCATAAAATTCAAAAATGGTAACATATTAAGGACATTATTCAATTAACTTAATGATGTGATTTTGTTGTTGATAGCTTTCTCTGATCTAATTTCCCTTTCTTCTGATGAATATAAAGCTTTAGCAACTTTGAAAGATGTATTTTGCTTTTAATTCTGAACAAAGTGATGTATCTTTCCATTTGGCGTCTTTTCAGATTGGGTGATTATTTTTCATGATCCAGGAGCCAAATTTGCACAAGTCAAAAGAAAATATTATAAACAATACAGAACAGGTGAATTCAGTGTGCGGTCTTTGGCAATATATGACTTAGGATTTTGAAAAATTCAGTTGTTCTTTATTTTTTTACCATTTTTGGTAAGAATATTCCAAATTTATATTCCTCCGAATATCCGCCATATGTGGTGACCTAGCACACACTAAATCTTCTTTGAAAGATCAGGTATTTTTGCGTTGGTAGGGAATGAAAGTTTGGAGAATGAGACGTCTTCGGTATCCTGTTGCCGTCTTCGGTATCTGATCACAGTTTAAAATAATGAGGTTCGTTTCATAGTAGTCCAAATAGAGTAAGTCTCAAAGTAGTTTCAAATCTCTCTAGACGTTAAATTAACTCCAAACAGATCTTCATGCTGATAGTGACAACTGTTTGTAAAATGACAGCCTTTTCAGCTTCACTAAAAGGAATCACTTATTAGGTTTAAAGTACTATTAGTTGCGTGATATAATCTGTCCTCACGGTTCACAAGCATATCGCCGATATACTGCCAAAAGCGACCAAGTGGAAAGAAGAAGAAAAATGAGTTAACGTGTTCTTCTTGTTTTAAGAGTCATCTCTGTGACAGGAAAAATCACGCATGACAATATATCACCAGTATACAATATATCCTGCACATATATTGATGTGCATAATTTCTTTCTGCTACACGGATGACATCTTAAAATGAGAAGAACGCCTTAACTTACTTTTCTTACGACTTGGTCACTTTCAGCAGTTATATCACAGTTAAAGGCATTCTCATTTCATGCTTAAAATTCCCTTCTTGATAAAAAGAAATACTTTATTCATTATCTCATGAGCTCATATCTTTTTTCCAGGATGCATAGTGGAGTACGTGAGTAGAACATTTGCAATTCCTTTTCCAGTGTGGGAGGGATCTGTCACAAATATAGTGCAAGCAATGAGGAACGAGTATATAAGGAGGTCATTTTACAAAGATCCAGGTTTTTTCTTCACATATCAACACGTAAGAAATATTTTTCAAAATAATAAATATTTTTATTAATTTAAGTTGTTGTTTTTCAAAATGTCTTAGGAACTAGTAATGAAAAATTTATAAGACTATCTTTTGAAATTTAAAAAACTTTAGATCGGATGTCATCTCTTCATCTGACTGCTTACATCTTTTTCTATAGACCCAATACAATATTTTATTTTATTTTCATTTATCGCTAACTATATCACTTCTGTTTCGGGGACCAGACCAGTTTTTTTCTTAACTTATACCAATACGCCTGGTGATGCGTGGTTATGGTATTACTCTGGTGCAAACCTTAAAGTTCTACATTTCATGAATGGTGCCCACCATTTGTCTAGTGGGGTAAAGGAATGGCATGGCTGAGGAGCATGAATCAGAGGGGAAAAGGTATAGGCTCTTTCCTCTCAATATTCTCTTAAAGAGCATTATTCAAAAACTGGAAGGTCGATGTGTGTTTCAACAAAAAATAGGTCCTGTTATCTGGCTGGCTTCTGGAGGTTCCCTGATTTTCTTCCAAGCTAAACTCAAATGCGCATTTTTTTCTCTGAAAGTTTTTCAGGAAGACAGCATTCTGACATATACTGCAGCTAAGGCACACTTCTAACTTAAGTGTTACCGAGGTAATACAAGTTCGCTTGGACCAACAGAAGATGTCTTGCTTTCCAGTTTTTATGAGTCAAAAATACATGGACTTGCCTAGGTATGCGAGACCAACTGTTATTAGGACCTTCATGTCTTAAATGACAGTCATAGTGTTTTACAATTTGTTTAAATATATGGATCTTACAAAACTCTTTTTAAATCTGTTAAATTACTTAATAATTGTTATAATAACTATAATATCATGTAAGAGGAATGCATTCATTGATTCTGTTCACATTTATAGGAAATTTGCTTCCAAATATTTCCATATTATTATTTACCTTATATGACATTTAAGGTCGTCACTTCCTTCTTTACTATGATGCAATCTCACCGGAGTATTTTCCTTCCCTTGTTTTCTTAAAAATGTAGCCGAAGCCTGTTAAGAATGATAAATACAGATCCTGCTATTCCGGTTGGCATATTTCTTTTAAGAACATATTTGTAGAAAAATTTATACAGAATTCTGAGATAATAGAGCCTGAACTGTCAAATACAGATTTGCATAAGTCATTTAAGACCAAACCAAACAATATCGGCGCATTACAGGTTCCCTTGCATTTCTGCTTGCCTCCCTATCTTGTACTTCCTCTGCCAGGCCACCAGGTTTAACCTTCGACCTCCACCTCGATTCTAAGGTTGGCGGGGTATCCCTAATTTTCAGTAGCCTCAGTAGTCATCAAAACCTTCCGATGGCCATGGAGGGATAATTTACTGTGAAACAGGACAACCAGTGTTCATCTTATAGCCTATTCCTCGAGATAAATTTACTTCAGTGTACCATCACTTTTTGCTGCTATTAATTACTGCTCTTACATGCTCTTGCTGGGGCCGCGATGACTTGGTGGGAAGACAGCGTCGTGATCAGACGTCCGAAAGCCACCACAGAACAGTG
>BGPR01035930.1:0-11831 GCA_013235015.1 Araneus ventricosus | reverse complement strand
GATAATAAATACAATAAAATAACAAATAATAATAAATAATAAAATATGATAAGTACAATAAAATAACGAAAAAATAAATAATAAAATATAATAAATACAATAAAATAACAAGTAATAAAACATAACAAATAAAAATAACTAATAAAATACAATAAATACAATAAAATAACAAATAAAAATAAATAATAAAATGTAATTAATCCAATAAAATAACAAATACAGAATAAAAATACAATCCTCGAAAATAGTGGTATATATAATACATTAAATAGATTTATATTCATACAATGTGAAATACAGTAGCTATTCGTGTAGAGGAACCGCAACAATAACCAAAAAAACCCCTCAAGGTGTAACTAAACTAATACTCAAATGTTAATTTAAAAAGTAAGTCAATATATATTTCAAAAGATTTTTTTTTCTTTTTCTTTTCCGAGAAGAAGTGCCCCCTAAAAAAGCCTTAATCGCCATAGTAATAAATAAATAAATAATAATAATAAACTCACCTAATTTTTTAAATCTGCAGTTAAGGAATTGCGGATCTGTTTCGAAATTTCAATTGCATGAAAAAGTTTTTACAAAAGAATTTTTCGCTAAAGATTTAAACCAAATGTGCTTATACTTTTCAGCAGAAATGGTCGAATGAAAAGCATAGTATTAATTAATATTATTTCATTGAGGCCAGCTCAGGTGACGTTTTCGTCATCTGACGGCGATTCAAAATTACGACGTCCGTCCAAAATAGCCCTCGTGTTGATACAAAAGTGGACATTAATAAAACTAATCTAAACTAAACTAAATACAGAAATCAGTTTATTTTTATTTCACATATTATTGAAATCGAATAATGATTATTTTTAAAAAAATCCTGGATGAAATCTTGCTAGCAAAGAGAAGTGTCAAATAATAAAAAGAGATCGTGTGAAGCGCGGTCACAGCTTTTAAGCTTTCGAAACGGGAATTCCCTTCATTTTTGCTAAGTCAGCAACTTTACTGAGGCTCGTGATATTAGTTGGTGAGGCAGTTTGATCTCAGGACAGTGAAATTTACTGTCAGTAGATTTGGAGAGACGCGAGCAAGATCAAAAGTTCACGAGACTCGTAAGTTAAAATAGATGCACTTTAGTGGAAGTAGAAGCGGCCTTATTTTTACCATTAAGTGGCTTTAAAAAGAATTGATAAGGCGCGGATAAATTAAGTGCATCACATATACATAAAATAGATCTTAAAATCAAGATTATAGATTTTTATTTAGTTTTTATCAAGCCTTCAACATGAAAGCTGTCTGTTCGTATGTATGTGAATTCGATACCTCAGATAGTTTAGTTCAGTTATATTAACGTCCCGTTCTGAAGCAACACGAGGGCTATTTTGGGACGGACCTCTTAATTTTGAACCAGAGTCAGATGACGAGGACGACACCTGACTCCCTCTCCAAACTTCCACGCCACACCAGCGGGAGGACTTTTGGCCACTACGTATGATTTAACGTGCAACAGGCTCCATACACGGCGGATCTTCAGTGGAATCGGGCCCCAAAGCCGAGATCATACCACTAGGCCACCGTCTACACCTCAGAAACGTAGCGAACTAGAAGAATGCAATTTGGTGTGCGGTTTGTAAAACAAATTTGTAGATCTGTATCAAATTTTGGACTAATTCTTTAACAATGAGGTGAGCTTTCCTACACTCAATTTTCTTCACTATGTTGCAAAAATAAACCATATTTACGAGGATTATTTTAACACGAGCGTTGCCACTTACGGCCTAGCAAAACATTTATACCTATTTTCATTTTTCACGTTTATTAACACGCGCGTTACGACTCCAACCAGTACCTAACCACTCCTTAAATACGTTTATTTCCGTGTGCGTTATGGTAGCTATAATTAAAAATGAATTTCTAAAAATGCTGTTGAAAAGAGAGAAAAACATTGGCTCAACTATAAAAATAACATCATTGAAAATATTGTAACAAAATTCGTCTTGTGGGTGTACGTGAATGCAGTCCAATAAGCAGGATAAAAAAAATAAAGTTCTTTATTCTACGAATATTCTAAGAAAACAAACGTACAGGTAACAAATAAACAAACATAAACAAACATTAATTAGTAAAACATTTGTGCAAATTCACAACAGAGATTTCCAATAAATCTCAATTACAGCGCTTCCAATAGCTCTCATTATCTCTCAGTTCACCAACTTGCTTGCTGATCAAATTATAACCCACTCTCTTAGTTTGAGAACTGGCTTTTATACTTTTTCAACAGGAAATGATGTCAATACATAGGAAGTGATGTAGTCTTTAGAATGTTCAAGACACTTCTGGCTCCCAATAGAGAAAAGTCCACAGTTCAGGATTTATCTAGAAAATTCCTTTTGTCGCCAAACTCGCCAACTTTTTCGCCAATTCGCCAAGTTTGTCGCCAAGATTAGCATGTCAGGTCATACAACTTTGCAGCTATATATATATATTTTAATTTTAAGATGACTTAAAAAACATTTTCTTCAGATAAAAGTTTCTACAGTTGTCTTTAGAAATTATGAAACTTGCAAAATGAACAAATGTAACTTTTTTATTGATCTCGATCGGAAACATTTGCTTGCATATCACCTCGACAAAATAAAATTTCAGCGGCATTCGAATGTGGGAGTCTACGAGAAAGCCGAAGAATGAATGTCCCCCCCCCCCTTAGCTTAGGTATATTAACTTCATGTTTTGAAGCAATGCAAAGGCTATTTTGGGGCGGATCTCTTAAGTATGATACTTGGTCAGATGACGAGGACGACATCTGAGCTAGTACCTCCCTCTTCTTAGTTTCGGCACCATACCAGCGGGGGGGGGGAAGGCGTTTGACTCACTATGTATGATTTGGCATGCGATGAGCCCACGTATACGACGGATCTTTGGTGGAATCGGGTTTGGAACCAGGACATTGCTAAGTAATTATTATTATCTTATGTTTCTCCCTTACCTTGTATTCTTTATTTTTCCCCAGCCACACAGTATTGTGATTTATCTTTATTTTGGCTGGGTTCGCTTTGTAAATTGATATTTTGTAAATCAATTGTCACTCAGTTGTATTTAAATTCCACCCCTGTTTTTGGGTGTAGTATGTTCAATAGTTTAGTGTATTGTTGTGTAAGTTATTATATAATTTGGGCTTATATTTTTATGTTTCCTAAATCCACACAGCTCCTCTTGCCCCTGCAGACTGGGGGAGGTGTTCCCTTTCTTGCTAACTGCAGTCTCTCTCTCTCTCTCTCTCTCTTTTCTTTGTTTAATTATTATTATTATTCCCCACCACCCCGCTAAGGGCCTTACACACTTTCGGGTAGTTTAGGTTGGTGTGGGTTCCTTTCCTCCGCCCCTAAGCCGAGGTTTCACCACTAGGCCACCGCCGTCTTTAAATTTTACAGCATTTTTTCCCCTTGCATTATTGGAATAAGTGCTATTATCATAAACAGAAGAAGGAATTATCATTTTTCCTAAAATAGGTTAAATAGAACATCTACAAAGAACCAAATTAATATAATATAAACATTCTATTTATATGCACGCTATAAAAAATGGTAAACTTCAAGGCCAAGTTATCTTTCTATCTTTTTTTCATTATTAAATTATTCATGAAAAAAATCTAAAGAAAAAAAACACCACACGTAGACAGGGAAGGGGAGTCTATTTTAGAAGTGAAACTTATCAGACAGCTGTTTTATTTTGTTTACGACATGTCCGCATGCTAAAAATACTCCGTAAACTTGGTTCCAAGATGTTTTCATTTCCTTTCCGTGCGTGAAGAAAAGTTAGTGCTGCCATCTATAATTGATATGAATAACAAATATAATTTTTTTTTTTTTTTCCTAATGAAAATAAATGGATTCTGCAAAGATAAATTTTAAAAGATATATTTACGACAAATTTTTACAATAATAATGAAGTTGATAATTTTTCTGTTTTATTAGATTTAAGTAAGAAAGTAAGTAAAGAAAATTCTTTACAAAAATTAATTAACAATTATTATTTTTTTATTAAAAGTAAGTTAAAGAAATTAAATAAAAACTATTACCATTTTATTAAAAGTAATTAAGTAAAAAAATTAAGCGCAACATAGACCCGGGCTGTCTAGCAAAGAAAAATTAATCTATTGGAACTTTTACAATGAAACTCATAAAGCCAAGAAATGATTCACTGAAACTTTAAATATTCTCACTCAAAAAGTGATAGCAATACCTAGCTTTTATTCCAAAAAGCTAAAGTGGAACTAATACTGTCGTGAGGAATTTCTATTATTTAATACAGTTTTGCAACAAACATTAGCTTAAGCTTTCATGATATTTTTATATTAAATTATTAAAATCCATACGTCAAATTTCTTTTGGGAATTAAAACCAGAAAGTTTAGAATTATTAATATGTTGCTTTATTTCGCAAATTTCATAAGCGAAGAATATTTATAAGACTTCTAAGATGAATGAAGCCTTTTCTTCATAGGTTGATCTTTATTATAAGTTAATGAGCAAAGCATTTTTAGATGCAATCAACGAGAACATAAGTCGAATCGAATATTTAATTACTGATCGAATATTTAATTATTGATCGAATATTTAATGATCGAATATTTAATTACTGATCGATTATTTAATTACTGATCGAATATTTAATGATCGAATATTTAATTACTGATCGAATATTTAATTACTGATCGAATATTTAATTACTGATCGAATATTTAATTATCGAATATTTAATTACTGATCGAATATTTAATGATCGAATATTTAATTACTGATCGAATATTTAATGATCGAATATTTAATTACTGATAGAATATTTAATGATCGAATATTTAATTACTGATGGAATATTTAATGATCGAATATTTAATTACTGATCGAATATTTAATTTCTGATCAAATATTTAATTAATGATTACAGAATGTATTGATTACTAAATTTACAGGAAGATTTAACTAGTTCTCTCAAATACAGATCTGTGTGAATTGGATCAGCTTGAAGAATCGGATAAATTCAGTTTATTTGTTGGAGTGGCCCTAATGTGAGAAATTTTTATGTTTCGATCAAGTCTGAGACCAAGGTGTAAGAAAAGGGGCTTTTCCTTAACCAGGAATGTATGCTACCGATGGATCAAAACGTTGGATGGAAATTGAAAAGGGGAAAGAGACATAAACTTTTGACATTACAACATTTTGTCAGAGCGTTTGTTGCCATGACTATGCACACGAAACTTCAAAAACGAGTGTAAAAATATAAATAAATAAGAAACAACAACAAAAAATCCCAGAGTAACTAAGATATTTACCGACAGGGTTTGATTTTCGGTCTCGAAAACAGCTTAGTTATGCAAGAGCAGAATAGAAATTACAGGAATAAGATGCGTAATTTGAATAATAAGTTATGCATAAAAATGCGCAGTCAAATCCGGATGTGTTTTACTAATCTTTTTTACAATTCGCGAATTGAAGCGAATGAGATATTTAATCTCACTAAGTTTATTTTCTTATCGATTTTGCTTAAGGTTTTGACATGCTGCTAAAGGACGAAAATTTGATATAAAAATTCTAAGGATTTGTCTAATTTCTATTAATATTCTAACTAGCACAATATTGACATTAAAGGTAATTTTTTTACACTTTTAAATCTCGGATAAACAGTTTTACATTAGCGAATGTGTATTATTTTTCATTCAATCCTTTTTTTTATCCAAAATGTGCGAGATGTATGTGTTTTCAGTCGAATAACATTTTTACAGCACAGCAAGTGGTAGCTTATGACTTTTAAAGTTTATGAAACAGCCAACCATCCTGTAATAAAATCTTCAACATCAATCCACTGACTGGTGCAAGATGATGCCACTTCTTGATTACTTCACAAATACTTTTTATTTATTTATTTGTAACCCGCCCCGGCCCAGCCTACCCAAGAGGGTGTAAGGGGTGGGCCTTCAACAGGCCAGAGGGGAAGCATAAACCAAAAGAAATGAGCTACATTAAAAAAAAAAGAATTTGCAAAGAACCCCATTGGGTGAGCAGAACAATTTAAAAATGATCGTTTACAACAATAACTCCAAAAAAAAGGATAAAGAGCAAAAACACAAAAAGCTTAACATTAAAAACTCAAAACACAAAAAAGTTAAGAGCAAAAACTCAAAACGCAAAAACCCAAAGAGCAAAAATGAAAAAGGCTAAACATTAAAAACACATACAAAAAATTAAGATAACCAAAAGTCATAAATATTTTGAAGTTTAAGCCGTCTACTTTGTCTTTTTAGCAGTGCTCAATTCCGAAAGTTCGTTTATTTCACGTTAGCCGCTTTCGGTGACTAGCCTGTTCGTCTGGAATATAATTTCATTTGCATCTTTTTATGCATAATTTGATATTCAGGGTACCCTTAACAAAGTAATTTTAAACTTCAAATTGAGATAGACATTTAACCTGCGTCCATTAGTTTGGTTATGTTAACATTCCGTTCCAAAGCAACACGAGGGCTATTTTTAAACTGACCTCGTAATTTTGAACTGCGGTCAGATGACGTGGATGACACCTGAGCTGGACCCCACCACCATCCGGGAGGGCGTTTGGCCCCCTAGATAAAATTTAGAGTGCAGCAGGCCCACAAACAAGGCGGATCATCAGAGGAATCGGGTCTCGAACATGGAACCCCCCGGCTCTGAAGCCGAGATCTTACCACTAGGTCCCAGCGTTCATTTAGTAGCCTTGAACCTGTTCTGTTCATTGTCTATATGAACATCCTTATGGAATCATTACTTGAAGTAACTGTTCGTATCATTTAGCATTTAATTGAACGTTATCAGCCTCAACTTCACTCTCTTATTTCTCATGCAAAATATGAATTTCATTTCAACATTAAAACAGAGCAGCCCATTTTACGTCTTGCAGCATGTTAGCTGGATTAAAACATGCTGATAAAAATAATTAAAAATATCATCCGTAATCATTCAGCTTACTGGTTATATTTCTTAATGTACATAACTGTCTTAGAAGATTCGGTTACATATTTCACAGAAAAAGTGATTAAATAAGAAAGAAAGTAAAATTCATTAGGATACTACCTTAGATTTCAAAAATGGAAAAGAAACACGCAATGAAGCATTTGTTAAAACAATGACGACGGTTTGAATTTCATTGCAACAATGAATGTTGTAAATTATGCCAAAAACTATTTTTTTAAATGTTAAAATTAGAACAAAAATTGTACTGATTTTAATTGATATCATTAAAAAGATAATTTTTTTGATTTTTTAGATTGTGTGAAAATCATTTTTGTGCTATAATATTTTCGAAAATTATCAAGGAAAAACGTCAAAATTTCGTGTAATTTATAATTAATTAAAATTCAAAAAAAACAGCCCCCGAGGCGCACATTCCCACACTCCAAAGTATTTTTGTGCTAAATTTATGCCTAAAACTATTTTTTTTAAATATTAAAATTAGAGAAAAATTTGTACTGATTTTAATTGATATCATTGAAAATATAATTTTTTTGATTGTGTAAAAATTATTTTTGTGCTATAATATTTTCGAAAATTATCAAGGAAAAAAAGACAAACTTTCGTTTAATTTTTAATTAATTAAAATTCCAAAAAACAGCCTCCGAGGTGCGCATTCCCATCCTCCAAAGTATTTTTGTGCTATATTTATGCCTAAAACTATTTTTTAAAAAAATATTAAAATAAGAGAAAAAATTATACTGATTTTAATTGATATCATATATATTAAATATGTTTTTGTGCTATATTTCGTAGTTCTAGGTCCAGCGTTCTTCCCTGTAGAACACCAACACACAGACAACACATCCTTCTGTATTATCAGTAGAGAAGTAAGCCGTTCTCATATAGATTATCATGGCCGTGCCGATCATTTTACATTAAGTGTTTGCAGTTCCATTAAGGATGAGAGGGGATAAAATATGCTTCTACATTAAATAGGCAACTTCAGATCATTTTACATTATGCATTGACACAGAAGCTATGGAGATCACTATATCGCCTAAGATAACCGTTTGTGTTAACCCTTTCTAAGGCCTCGGATATATACTTTCCGGTAAATTCATCAATTTTTAAATGCATTTTTTTAAGGTTGGCGTAAGTTGTCGCCAAAATTCATCAATTTTTAAATGCATTTTTTAAGGTTGGCGTAACTTGTCGCCAAATTTTTTGATGAAACAAAAACTCAGATGTTCCAATTTCTTATCTGAAACCAGAACGAAGTGTCTTGACTTGATAATTGATTATTAATTAATAAAATTAATTAACAAAAAAATAATGTTATCCAATAAGCTGAATGAATTTTTTTTCTTAAATTAAACTCAATACCTAAGTTATTTTATTATACCACTACTAGAAAAAAATGGCGTTATAAAGGGTTAAGGTGAATTCCCTCTGAATCCATGCTTCCACAGATTTCACTCTCTGTTTTGAAATCCCAATTTACGAAGTCTAAATTTTTAACAGCAACAGTTTAAGTTTCACTGATTTGTTCAAATGAATTAGTACTAATATTATAGCCCAGATCTGTATCTAGGTAACGCTCTGACGTCACCAACAATAAAACTCGGGCCAGAGCACTGCGAGATGTTAAACAGCATTGTTTCATTGTTAGAGAACCTAAATTTCAGTAATTTTAAACTGAAAAGAGTAATTGTCGTTCTGATTTCAAATTTGATAGCTCTAAAATAGTGAAATAAAATTTGCTATCGATTGATATAAAAGTTATCTCGCTACGATCAATAGTTCCCGCGAAATTTTAAATTATATTAATCATATATTTCAAATTAATTTCCGTTTTTTCAATAGAAAGTAGTAAATTACGTCAGTGGTATATCATGCCCTGATATAGTTTCGACGCCACGATGCATCTGAATATTTATTGCAATCGTGATGATATAATTTGATAATATTTTTTGGCAACGTTTAACAAGCAGAGAAGCGCTTTGTTCTGATTAGAATTTCGAAAAAGAATTCCTTTGAAATTTTATCTTTTGACTTACGTTTGACAAGCTGAGAATTTCATGGTTATTGAATTATAATAAAATTGTTAAACAACGAAAAATACTTCACACGGAATGTTGTTTACCAAGAGGTTTCTTGAATAAAGAAATATATAAATAAAAAATATTTCCTGTCATAAAACATGTTTATTTTATTTGTTTTCAATCAATGTTAAACATTTCTCTCGCATATATATCTATTTAAACATGTCAAATTTGACGGGAAATCTCTCGAATGAAGAGACAATTTGCACCCGTCATACCATGACGGGTGATTATCTAGTCTCTAATAATAATGAAAGTAAATTAGGTCTGTCTGTGTGTTTTTTTAAACTTCATGCCAGAGACAGTTGAACCTACATCTGCCATATTTGGTACCGATGTGCGTTTGAGGGTGGTTATATGATGAGATTTTTTAAAAAATTCATTAATTAACCTAACTTTTGAGTTTATTCTTGCAAAAACTTTTTGATTTAATATGGAACAATTTTACGCAGTTTTAAAATTCCAACAAATGTCTTTTTATTTTACTAGTTTATTTGTCAAAGAGTCTATTCGAAATTTTTAATTATAATTTTTGTCAATAATTTCATTATTATAATGAGATTCAAACTAATTAAACTGTACAAGCATATATTTTTCCCTGTTCAACCTACAGTGTAGAAAGCTTGATTTCTTCATTGACTTCGAAGTAAAGTTTAATGTTCGATTTTATTTCATTGTGGACATAACTGGTAAGAAATATGCCCTTTCGACTTTACAAAAGTTTTTGTATTTCTTAGGTTGCTTGTCTTAAATCGCCAAAATTTTTATTGATTTTTTGAAAATATTTAATTCTTAACATATTCTGATGTTTATCATAATCGTTTTAATTGCCTTCTTTCAGCTCCAGCAGACTACATTATAAGATTTCTCTTGATAAGTGCCCTTTAATTACATTACGTTTGGGAAATATTTTCTTACACTGGTTTTAAATTAATACTTCCAGAATTCTTTGAGTAACTGTAAACCATGTTACCCATGTCCTGTCTAGGCATCCAGAGACCTGTGAATGACAATCGGTGCAGTAGCTCGAGTAGTGAGGCCGGAGTCCTAATGGCTATCACTGGCCACAGCCCGACCCCTCCCGAAGGAAGTACGTGCTATCACTGGAGGGGGATAAAACAACCCCACCATTTTTGTACCCAGGAGAAGCGAGAACCCGTTTACTTATCCGTCGGCTTCTCGTCTAAGTACTCGTGGTGCCCCCCAGGGGTATAAAAATTCTTTGAATAAATATGCAATGGATATTTGAATTTTATTTTTACTTCCAGCTACATATTTTACATCCATATTGTTACAAAGCTATAAAGTCGTTTCTCTGAGATGCGACTCTTGGCGAAAAACTTGGCGATAAATTTGACGACCATTTTGGCGACTTGGCGCAAAGTTGGCGACTTTGGCGACAAAGGGAATTTTCTAGAAGCACCTCGAACTTTCAGCCTATTTCTACTGGTTTCGTGAACTTTCTAGAGATTACGTCACTTCCTACATAATGAAGTCACTTCCTGTTGAAAAGTATAAAGGCAAGCTCTCAAGCCAAGAAGAGTCAGTTGGAATTTGATCAGCAAGCAAGCTGGTGAGCTAACAAGAAACCTTTGAGCGCTGTGTTGAGATTTATTGGTAGTCTCTGTTGTGAATTTTTACTAGTGCTGTGTTAATACATGTGCTACGTTGCTTTGCTTGGAATATTTGTAAAATAAAGAGCTTTATTTTTTTAATCCTGCTTATTGGATTGCATTCACGTACACCCACAAGACAATTTCGTTACACTAGGTTAACTTTCTAGGATTTATAATTCAAGCATTTTTTAGACATTTTAATCAAGAAGTTGTAAAATAAAATTTTTAACCTTTGTATAAATTTTTAACCCTAGGAATATAATGCTTTGAAAATTTAGTTGCTTTACTCTATTTTTACGATTTTTTTAAAAAAATTCATGATAACAATTTCTTGAAATTTAAATTCATTTCCAGCTTTTCTAACTCCTTGCTTAATTTTCTTTATAATATATATAAAACCATACATGAAATTTACGCGAACATAATTTATCATATTTTAGGAATAGCTTCAATTCAATTTTTACGTAGTTTATATTTGTCAATTTCGCCCAAGAAGCTCATATTTCGGACGCACAAGCTGGTCGGCAAAGACGGCTAGTAAAAAAATATTCTGAAGATAATATGCGCAAATAAAAGCTTTTACATCATTGGGTATATTTCTCAAATTATATATGAAATACCTGCTATATAATTTAATAACAACCTCTTTTTTAGTTTAAAATGTCTTTCGATTTTTATCAATTAAAATACAGTAGAACCCCGGGACTCTAAAACCTAGGAATCCAAAATTCCGGATAATCCGAACAACTTTTTATAATTTTCTGAAAACTTTTTACTGAAAAAAATGAAGGAAAAATAAAAATTACGAATCAGAAACAAAGCTAATGTTTATTCCTATCTTAAAAGAAGTATTCGTATTGGTCTTTAAGAATGAATACAGCACCTTAATTAGTAGAAACAAACTCAGATATCTTCTTTTTACTCTCAACTTGTTTGCCACTGTACCGTGCAAATCGCCGCTTGCTCTTTCCATACGCCTTCACAGAGCACCCATAGTCAAAACTCTACTGCATTTGGCATATCAAGAATATTTTACCGCATTACAGAGCACCCAGAGTCAATACTCTACTGCATTTGGTATATCAAGAGTATTTTACCGCATTACAGAGCACTCAGAGTCAATACTCTACTGCATTTGGTATA
>BGPR01035929.1:0-15744 GCA_013235015.1 Araneus ventricosus | reverse complement strand
TCTGTATGTGGATTTCAGTTACGTATTGCTCGATGTTAAGTTAATAAAGAAAATATTGCTTCTTTGACCATTAACAACAAAGGAGGGAATTTTACTTCGTAATTCCTGCTTGTCGTAAGCATTTAGTCTAATGTGACACGTGATCCAAATACATTTCAGTGAATTATTCTCTCGATGTGTTGTTTAACTTTCACAGTGCAGTAAGGTACAGGATCATCCATCTGTAGATGTTTGCACGTAATCTAACAAGGAACATTATATACGTAGACTGTTCAACATCTAGAATTGTCAGGCGCATCTGACGTCGAGATTGAATGCCGGTGTGCCAGTACTACTAATACGCAACCTCGATATACCACGAGACTTACACCAAGGTCCAAACGTCATGAAAGCTACTGTTATGACTGATATAGGGAGAAGAGAGAGTATTTTAATTCCACGCCTTCCGATAATGCCGAAGGATTTATCATGTCAGTTCAGAAGGCAACAAATCCCTGTAAAAATATCATTTGCGAGGCTCAAGGCCAGACACTGAATGTGGCAGGCGTACAATTGGAAAAACCATATTTTTCCCATGGGCAACTATATGTGGCCTGTTCACGTGTGTCCAGCCCACACAACCTCTACATCTGTGCAAATAATGTGGTATACAAAAGTATATTAGAATAGATAAACAATTTACATAACTATATCAGCATACATGTACAGTACACTTCTGTCAGCCGTCCAATTAAGTATTATCTCCGTCAGAACTTTTACTTTCCCCTTTCAAAATGCAACAAAACATTTACATTCGTGAATTAAAAAAAAAAGAATAATTCAAATTCTTCGCGCACGAAGTCGAGGGTAACAGCTAGTTTATAATAAATAATACTTATTACTCAATTTTTCAGAATTTTTTTTATTTGATTATTTTTGTAACGTCCGGACTGCTAACTACGCCCACTACAGCGTCCCACTGGAGCCAAGTCGGCTTACCCACAAAACGAAATACCTCCGTTCGAGACTGCTCTTTCCTCTCCGCGGGAAGAAAAGAAATGAAGAGAGAACTTTGGCGCCAACCAGGTCGTGCTCTGACCGGACGCCGCTCGAGATGACTGAATTGCGCTTCTATATAGAATATTTTTTTTGCTTGTATATTCATGTCAATATATCTACATAGTTGTGAATTTATTTCAAATAAAACTATTTAAAATGAATGGACACTGTTTTTGTTATACTTTATTCTTCATATATTTACTTTTATTGTAACTAAGACTGAAAAATTCACTACTGACAGTGTGAAATTCAATACGAAATCAAAAATATTAATATCTTTATTTTTAAGAAAATAGAAACAATGTTTTTACAGATTTTGTACACATTAATAATAATTTCATGGCGTCTGAAATCTATTTTAATTTTTAATATTAAATATATATCTCTGCCAAATTAGACCTCCCTCAGGCCAATGTTCGTGAGTTTCATGAAACAATTTTTTTTTGAGTTAGTCTCTTTCGGACGAACGAAAATACATTTTACACTATGCATGCAAAATAATAGACTACTAGTTAATAATCGTTACATTTTTCCTTGAAATATTTTTAATGACATTTAAATGCCATTTTTAAAACTCCACTTGTTAAATATTAAATTAATTTCCTGTTCAATACTTAATTTTAAAAATAAATAATTTACATTCAGGGGACATTGAATTTATAATGAAAATATTTTAGTGCCATGCTTTAAGTTCTAATTATATCAATTAATAAAAATGCTATGCTTAAAATAATTTTCATGAAGTGTCATAACTTATCTCTATACATTATTTCGTTCCTCCAAAAATAATTAAAAACATATTCAGATCTTACTCCTCATTTAAAAGAAGGATAAAACATTTTCATAATTTTCTAAAATTCCGATAGTCATTTTAATATTTTATTTCGCATTTTTGTTGATTAAAATCTGATATCTAAATGTAACTTATGATCATAATTCTGTATTAAATACCTTTATATTAATGAACTAACCCAAAACATATTACTGACTGCCTCAAACGAGTTAACACCTTTACATTCCAGCACGTTTAATGCTCCTCTTTAGCAGAGCTATACATACTCTCACCTACTAAAACCCAGGAAATAATGATGCCCCAAGATGATCAGAGAACTGTTACAAGAGCCTACATTGAGTCTTTGTATCCATCCCATAATCCATTTTGATATCATCTGTTCTTCTCGCTATGTGCTTTCGTCTGTAATTATGTTAAAAGCGGTCTTGCGATGAATGCGTAAATTGAAACTTGGACAGTGTCTGCACATCTACTACCGCAGAAATGGATAGTTGCTCCGATGAGATCATTTCGAGAAGAGCTCGCCAGTTTGCTGTTTGAGGAAGCTTATAACCTGGGATAATTGTCAAAAGATGGTACTAGTAAAGGAATTAAGAATCAAGTGTCTCATTAGAATATAAGTTTCATATTTGACGATAGGTAAAAATCATTATACTGCTTTGTGCAGTTGGAATTTCCCATTATAAATATTTAAGTCCGATTATTAAATCTCCCCTTCAGATATTTTTTTGAAATTAGACCACGCTTATTTACATGGTCTTTATGCATATACCCTCGAGAAGCAAAATTAAGGACCATTTCATAAAATGAAAATTTTGGAATTAATACATAAAACAATGGCTCAGAACCAGTTTTGGAGAAACTTGTAATACGCAATCATAGAAACACATTTTACACTGGAGATTCGGTCACAAGAACATTTACGGGACCAACTAGAAACAGATGGAGACGAAAAGGGATTTCGACTGACCCGGTTCACAGGAAGATGATAACGAGATGAAACTTTCATTAATGGTTATGTTTGATACGCATAACATTTACATGCATTTTCGTAAACATAGATTAAACAAATATTTGGGGAAATATAAAGATTTCTTTAAAAAATTTCAAATTTTTCCGCATGTTTTTTGCTTATAACTTACAGAGTTTTAAACCAAATTTTATGAAACTTACAGAATACTTGGCGATATGTTAGAGAAGCATTAAGGTTTGTAATAAATATCTTGAATACTAGAGAAAAAAAGAGTATTTGTAATAAATAATTTTTTCTGCGTGTATATGTGAAACATAGCTTAATTTTTCTCTCATAATTTCAGAGATAGATTTATGGGGCAACTTATATAAAAATTTCAGTTCAGTACCGTTGGCATTCAGATAGATATCAGCATTGCAAGAGCGAAATTACATTTGTGTCTCTAAGAAAAGCAAAATGATGTGGGTTCATGCACTAATTGAAATTTTTTGAATTTGAATCTTCGAATAGTTATCATCGAAATGCAATTTAAATTATATGCTCGATTTAGAAAAATACATGAGTTTTTAGGACATTCATTATTATCAAAATTTAATCTTACTATTCAAAGATTCAAGTTTAAAATATATAATAAATAGTGTGGATTGTAAGCATAGTTTTTTCTCTCATCTGATATGAAGATTGGTTAAAAGCAGTATATTGATTCGTATAATTGGAATTTTTGATTATAATCTCCTTACGCCAGGTTATTAAGAAACCACTTCAAATTTCTTTTGAAAGAAGATCATATATTATTCTTAGTGACTTTTATACATGTACCAGGGAAGAAGAAGAGCATTTGTAAAAATTAATATAATTTTTTCCTTGTATTTTGCTCCAATGAATTTATGATGTTGTTATGAATTATTTGAACAACATAAAAGAAAATGTTTCAATAATTAATTAAATAAATCTTCTTATTTTATATTTCCAAAATATATAATTATATATGTGATTCCGTAGAAGAAACTACTATGTCATATATTATATAACCCTTTATAATCAATTACAAGCATCAGTCAATAATAAGAGATTAGACTTTCACACATATAATTTTAATTTATTGATCTTCTTCAGTCCCAGTCAAAAAAGAAGTATGCTTCAATTTCTATTCAATTTGGTCCCGACCAAATAAATATTCCTATTTAAATTATTTCCTAATTAGTGTCATCTATTTAATTTAAAATGATGTGAGAGTACTAATTTCTTTCAAGAAATTATCCATTTTAATTACATTTAATGAGACATAATGATTACTTCATTTACATTTCCAGTTTTCCTAATAAACGCAAATAAGAGAAATTTGCTGTCTTATTATTTCAATTAATGCTAATAAACACTAGAGTAAACGATTTGTAGGCGTTGTTTAAACATACATGAATCAGAAATCCTGATTCTTCACAGTCATTAATTAACGACTTCCAACCAACCCTCATATTACAAAATACGACTTCAAAAGAGAAAACTCCCTTTAGTAATACTGTTGATTCACAATTCTTCCAGTTGGTAAACTCCCTCAAACAGTAGAATGACAAATCACTGATTTAATTCAAGATTTATTCAGGTCTCTATCAACAGTAGTACTCACACACTGTTCAATCTTCAAATGAAGCATTCGTCGCCAGACCGATTTTAACATAATTTGCAGACGAGCGCACACTGTAAGATGAAGAGATGATAGTTACAGGGTTTATAAGATGGATGTGGGCTCTTGTTAACGTGCTGTGGATACCATACGGCGTTAATATGTGTTGGGTTCAGTGAGTCACATATTGTTGAGCTTTAGCTAAATGCGCATTAAACTTGCTGAGATGGAAGGAATTTATCTTATTTGGGACACACACTAATTAGATTCGGATAACTTCATTAATGTAAATGAAATATCCTCAAATATGATGGCGACTTGTGTATACAAAATATATTAGAGCAGAAAATTTAAAGTTGACGACACCATATCAACCAGCAGCATGAATGTTTTGCACAATATTATATATTATCTTGTACTGCTTGATATTCATAATTTTTTTTAATTCGCTATATTATCATTATTAATTATTGCTTATAATAATTTTACCTTTTTGTAGTTTTAGAAAGCACATTATAATTTAGATATAATAGAAGATTTATATCGATTTTATTATCTACTTTTAGGATCATTATTGAATACTGTACCTTTAAAAGTTTGCATATCACGAAATAACTAAAAGAATGGTAAACCAAACTGAAGAAAATTTATTATATAAAGGTATCTTGTTAAAAGAAAATGCTCCCTCGATTAGTATGTAGAACTAATCTGGGATGATAAAGAAAGATTTTAATAAGTATTGATTTGACGTTTTACTCATTTTCCTGAAAATATATTTAATAAAGTTGTTTTGCGCTGAATTATTAACTTTTATAAAATGAGTATCTCATATTACCTTCTACTTACACTAATTATCGATGTTTTAAAAGCAGGTTTAGGAATATTACAACGTAATATGGGTATGAGCATTGTATCTATTAATAAGGTTTTATAAAAACCTTATTAATAGATACAATGCTCATACCCATATTACTCATATCACTCACTCATACCAGTGCTCATATTATAATAATTAATAATTCTTAAAACTCAAAATAGTCCAGAAATATTACGGATGGAGATTTGAAACTGAATCTAGATCAGTGACACAAAAATGTTATGAAGCAGTTTTGAAAAACAGAAATGTTGTATCAAAAACGACTTTAGATTTTTTTAAAGTTTCATTCTGGTTTATTGAAAACTTTTTATTCTATTTCTGTTTTTTCCGTTAATTTTTTGGATATCTGATTTAAAAAGTATTTATACGTAAGATGATAACAGGATTAATCATAAAAGCGTTATAATCCATCTATACATGGCATAAAATGATCCCCTGAGAGCGTCTGTATGTGCGAACGATTAAAACTAGAGAAATAGTAAACTGATATTGGAGATATTTGTACCATTTTGTAGGGCAATTATCGAGGAAGGTTTTAGTACATTAAACGCATATTAAATTCAAAAAGGGAGTTTAATAATTGCGATTTTAATAAAAAAGGGAGGATTCCCAGATGAAGAGTTTTTAAAAGTCACAATCCCCTTCTATTCTTTTCTTTTCCATTTAACTTACAATTTCCATCTCCAGAACTAGAATATTTTTAACAATCAATTTCATACCTTCTCTTGATTGGATATCCTGCAGAAGTTCTTTAATGGAGCTGATGTCTTTTTTAAAGTAAGCGTCTCTGATGTATTGCCATGCATCACATTTAAAGTTAATATGATCTACAGTCCCTTCATTCAATATAATTAAATAACTAAATTTTAATTCCATTTATCACTATTGCAAATAACCTATATTAAAGATAAAACTGATCAGAGGAAATTATAAGATAATCCTCCAAAAACTTCATAATTCTTACTTAAGTCATTCTGATTTTAACTCTTAAGACTATATAATTTTGGAACAGATAATTGGACAATTTAAGTAAATTTAGACATAATTTTGTAGAAGTACAATGGGTTTCCAATATAATGCGGACATGTGTGCGGAATTTTCTTAAAATTTCGAGCATGTAAATATTAGGCATTAACTCACATTTAACAGTCACGAGAGTACTTAGGGGACCGACCAGAAAGTGATGAAGACAAAAAAAATATTTCGACTCATCCCGTTTCAAAGAAAGCTGGTAATGAGATGAAACTTTCATCAATGATTATGTTTGATGTGCATAATATTTACATGCATTTTAGTTAACATAGCACAAATATTCGGGAAGATATAACGGTTTCTTTAAAAAAAATCCCGTTCCTCAGCATGTGTTTTGCTTATAATCGCATATATTTGCAGACACTCGGAAATATGTTGCAAGCTCTCGACATAGAAGAGTGCGACTCGAGTTTTCTGCAAATTTGCAGAACACTCGACAATATGTTGCAGACGTATTGTATTACATTGGGAAGTAAATACGTTGAATATTAGAGGAAATATGAGTGTTAGTACTAAATAATGTTTTACTGCTCATGTGCGAGACGCAGCGGAATTTTTCTTTTATGACTTCAAAGCCACGTATATAGAGCAACTGATAAAAAAAATCCAGTTTACTCCCTTTTAAATTCAGAAAGCTATCGGCATTGCAACTTGGTGAATTTCGGTACACTCCAAGAGAGGTTTAATGATGAAGGTTCTTGCACAAACCTATATTTTTTAATCGTGAATCTTTGAACAGTAATATTGATTTTTATGGAAGTTGAATATTCTGAATACTCATGTATAATTTTAAGTTCAATAGATAATTTAAATTACAGTTCGGCGATTACTATTCGAAGATTCAAGTTTAAAAAATATCAGTTTGTGCAAGAACCCTGATCATTAAGGCTCTCTTCGAGTGTAATGAAATTCAAAAAGTTGCACTACCGATAACCTTCTGAATACTAATGGAACTAAACTGGAATTTTCATATAAAAACCCTATATATATGGTTCTTATGTCACAAAAAAATTATACTACATTTCGCACATGCGGAGTGAAAAGTCATTTACTAAACGTACTCATATTTCCTTTAATATTCAATGTATTTAAGATAAACTTTAATACAATACTTCTGTAACATATTGTCACGTATTCTGTAAGTTTTATAGATTTTGGTTCAAAATTCTGCAAGTTCTAAGCAGAAAACATGAAGACAAATTTGGGATAGTTTAAAGAAACCTTTATATGTTTCCAAATATTTGTGCTATGTTTACGAAACTGCATGTGAATATTATGCAAATCAAACATAACCATTGATGAAAGTTTCATCTCATTATCAACTTTCTCTAGAACTGAATGAGTCGTTTTTTTTTGTCTTCATCATTTTCTGGTCGGTCCCCTAAATATTGTCGTGATCGAAATTTCACTGTAAAATGTGAGTTCAAGCCCAATCTTTAAATCGAAAATCCTAAGAATATCCATTCTGATTTTCGGGAGATATTCGAAAAAATATGCAAATTTTAAAATGTCCATATTATATTGGCTACCCACTGTATTTCACAGCAGATTTAATACCGTTTTCGTTTCTTTTTGATATAATCGCTTGAAAATTTAAAAATGTAATATGTTTTCCTTCGTCATGAGACTGCATATCAAGTATTGCATATATAATTGAAAATGAAATCGTTTTACATACTATCAAAGATTACATATTAATAATACAACAGCATAAAAAGAATTCATTCCTCTTGTCAAAACAAATAATCTATTGAAAAAATCATCAAAATACATCTAGCAATCGT
Source organism: Araneus ventricosus (assembly GCA_013235015.1). Taxonomy (NCBI): domain Eukaryota; kingdom Metazoa; phylum Arthropoda; class Arachnida; order Araneae; family Araneidae; genus Araneus; species Araneus ventricosus. The sequence goes on along the minus strand of BGPR01035929.1, from coordinate 7,623 downwards.
GAATATTAAATAACTAAGATTTATATTTATTTTATATCTGAAATTTGAACTTTGAAAATGTTACTTTGAAATTAAATTATTTTTTTAAAAAAATTGATGAGCTATGGTTTATTGACTTAACACCACAGCATACCCCCGAACTCGGAGCCAGGACGGCTCCCTGTCGGTTGGTTGGGTATGCGTGACACTTTATTGAAAAAAGCCAGAGAAAAAAAAAACAATTTCTATAAAAAGATACAAAAAAACTGGACATTTAAAACAAAAGAATATAATATTTTTTTAAAGTTCAGTCTTTCAGATCGTTGTGTTGTTGAATTTGAGAGGGTCGTGCCCTGTGTATGGAAGAAGAGAGAATATGAGTACATAGGGTTAGTTGGGTCTGTGGCTAGTTGTTGTCGCCATCTTTTGGAAATAAGAGTAATTCGTTTTCTGCGATGAAGTGGATGAGATTTCTGATTTTCGCCCTAGAATTGTTGTTGTTCATGACTCTTTTCCACAAAAGTGGTTCTAGGTTAGCTGACGGTTTTGTTAGGTGGTATGACGTTGTAAACAGGCAACTTGTAACATAGTGTAAGGGGTTTCCCAGCTTTCCGCAGCCACAGGAATCGCTGCCTTCTGATGTTGAATCTTTTGAGATATGTTGGAAATGGGCCGTGGTCCGTGACGAACATTATTTCTGGCCTTTGCCATGGAATAAGAGTTGTCTTGACTTTTGGCAAAACGTTATGAACGCTCCTGCCTGTTTCTCCATTGTCCCATTCTTTTTGCCAGCGGATGTAGCAGACTCTTGATATGGTTTCTTGGTGCTGGGATGAATGTGGGGATTCCCTCCTGTGCTGCCTTCTTGGCTAGTACGTCCGCCGCTTCATTACCGCTGTATCCGACGTGAGCCTTAATCCATCCAAGTTTAATGTTTGTTGATTTTAGTAATATTTCCTGTGTTTGTTGAGCAATAGGGCTCTTGGTGTCAATTGAAGATATTTAATGGAGGCTCGACTCGCTGTCTGACCATTCCTTAATCTGTTGGTTGTTCTTTCTTGCCCAAAGACAAGCCTCCTGTACAGCAAGAAGCTCTGCTTGGAAGACTTTGTTGAAGGGACTAAGTTGGGCATCCATTCGCATTTTGTTATGTCTTCTTCCATGAAACAGAAGGCGCTGCCTGTTTTGTCTTCTATCTTTGAACCTTCCGTGTAAATATTGAGACCGGGTACTGAAAGGAATTGCTTTTTTAGAGATATTCTGTCTTCTAGTTGGAAAACTGCTGGTGGAATTTGGTGGATGTTGTGCCGTCCTCGTAGTTATTGGAGTTGAAGTTGATATTGCTGTAATTGGATGTTTTGCGCAGTCTGGCTGTTCTGACGTAGACCGCTTCCTGTTCTGCTTTGATGTGGAGCGGTATGATCCCTTCTATAACCTGTAGTGCGGCTGTTGGAGTAGTGGAATATGCCCCTGTGATGTTGAGTAGAAACTTCCTCTGAATTGAATTCAAAAGCCTGGATTGTCTGGATGATAGTGGATAGGCCCATGCTGCAGCTCCGTGAAGAATCATCCGCTCTGCCACTGTTTTATGCAGCCTTCTCCTGAGGTCTTTGTTAAGTCCTCAGTTTGTTCCTGCTATTCGCGTGATTTTTTGGTGGAGGAGAGTTAGTTTAGTTTTCATGTTGATGAGATGATCGGCCCAATTCAGCTTGTTGTCTATTATTACTCCTAGGCATTTAAGGGAGGTAGATCTTTTAATTATTTGATTATCCCATTTTGCTCGAGGACCACTTACTAATCTGCTGATGAGTATGGTGGTGGATTTTTCTATAGATACCTTGAGTTGATGTTTGTCATTCCAGTTTTGGAATTTCGTGAGGGCTGCCTGAGCAGTAGCTTTTAGCTTTGCTCCTGTGTGTTCGCTAATGACGAAGATAAAGTCATCAGCGAAAGCTTGTAAATGGACGTTCGGCTGCCATTCTTCGGATATGATCTCATTTGCCACTAGGTTCCAGAACATTGGACCTGTGCAGGAGCCTTGTGCACATCCCTGCTGTTGTGACCAGCTGACTGGGCCTTCGGCTTCCTATCAGTAAGTATATCTTTAAGGGTTTCAATTGTATGAGAGGGGAAGTTGATTTCGTCTAGGCTATTGTGAATTGAATTATATTGCAGATGGTCAAAATCTCCTTGGATGTCTAGCGAGATGACCATTGTATGTAATTTCTTGTTTTTATCATCTTGTATTTTTTCAACCAATTGGTGGATGGCGTCGTCAGTGGATTTGCCCTCTCGAGAACCGAACTGGTTGTGATGAAGTATGTTTTTCTTTTTGAGCGTGTGGTTGAGTCTTCGGAGAAGTATCTGTTCCAGTACTTAGCCTATGGTTGGAAGCAATGTCACCGGTCTGTAGGATTTAATTTTATCTGCTTCTTTGCCGTCCTTGTGGAAAAGGACTATAATACCCATTTTCAGTGGTTCTGGGAAATAGTGTAAATGGTAGCATTTATTGTAAAAGGTGTGGAGGATTTCAGGGAAGCTATTGTTGACTTCTTTAAGTACGATGTAGTCTACTGCATCGAATCCTGGGGCCTTCTTTGTTGGTGATTTTTTCAGTATTCTTCTTATCTCGTTTTTTGTAATTTGAGGTTCTTGAATTAGTGGGAAGCAGTTGGGTGGAGGGTAGAGTTCCTGAAGTATTTTAAGAGGAAATGATTTTGTGTCTCCACTGCTTGGATTTCCCAATTGCTTAAAGAGCTCCTCTGGAGGATGCTTATTCTTGACCACCGCTTTGAAGGCGGGCCATATGGGTCTGTTGTTTTGGTGCAGGTGTTCAGGAAAGAATTCCTTTTTGCCTTTTTCGCCTCTCTTTTTAGCTCTGCTTGTTTTTTGGAAATTTGCAGTTGATATTTCAGTTCATTGTCGTCTTCATACTTGTTAGTTCTTCTCTTAAGGGCTTGTAATTCTTTTTTCTTTATCTGAAGGTTCTGGTTCCACCAGTTGTTATTTATATTTAGTTTGAATTTTTTGATCTTGTATACTTTTCTACATGCTGCGAAGATTGCCTTTTGGAGCTCTTCCGTTGCCTTCGCCAGATGATCTTTGGTGTTACTTTCTTCTATCTGTTGCACTAGCTGCTTTGTTTTTTGTCCTAGGTGTTGTAGCATCCTTCTGTGTCCTCCATAGGCTGTCTTGAATCTTGGGTATCTGTCGTGCGATTGTGAGAGAAGAGCTTCTATAAGGATATAATTGTGATCTCTATGGGTGTAATCTTCAAGAACTTTCCATGTGCAGGAGTTAGCGAAGTCCGTGCCTTTGATGATAGACAGGTTAGGCCATCGTTTACTGCCGCGGTGCTCAAATGTGTGAGGGGAGTTTGTTTCATTTAGAAGGTAGAGTTGTTGGACTAGAAGAAAGTCCTCCACTTGAGCCCCTCTTGTATCTTCATTAGCATAGCCCCATATCCTGCTATGTGCATTGAGGTCTGCACAGATCAAGACCCTTTCATCACCTAGGTCTGTGAGAATAGAGTGTAGATCCTGCAGCGTTTCCATGATGTTTATGTAGGGAGAGGAGTAGGCGGAAGTGACTGTCAGTGGGCCTTGTTCGGTTTGTATTTTGAGTGCTGTTGAATTAACCGTTGTGTTAGATTGCAAATATTGCATTAACATCATTTTTCGGCTTTGTCAGTATTTTTAATTATTTTAATTCTTCGCCACTAAAGTTTCTTTCTTTTCTTGTGGCAACTTTGGCAAATTTTGAAATTCAAACGTTAATTTTAGCCGTTTCATTTAATTTCCAAATTTTACTTAATTATTTACTTTGTTTTCGATTTAATTATTATTTGTCTTAACTTTTGTTGTTGTTTCCATTAAGGTTTCAACTTTATTAATTTTTAAATTCAAATTTTGCTACGGGACTATTTCTTCGCCATCTTGGTTCGCGTAGGTTTTTGGCACTATGAGGTCTTGGGCGTCTGTATCTGGAATCGTTTTCCGTTACTTTTTGAATTCTTTTGTGATGGGGTAAGCGAGTGGTTGGTGTTGTTCCAGCTGCGGGCCCCCAGGGCCGGTTGGCTCTGGGGTCTTGTCTTTTCTTGCCTCTGCTTTTATTTTTTTTCCGTTTATATTTTTGAGGCTGAAGCTGAAGATTTTTTTTATTTCTTCATTGGTTTTCCTATAAAGATGCAGTTTGAAAGACTACAGTGATGAATGATCTGAAAGACAAGATGAAGTTTTTTTTCTACAACACTATTCCGGAACAATCTGTGAATTAAGGTGCTGTGTGTGAAAGAAAGCAGTTCTTTCTTCTTCATTTTAAAATGTTCTCTGCTACATGGTGGCATGAACGCTGATTTTCATCAATATTACGGAGTTATAAATGATCATCACCTTTTACAAGATCTGCAATATGAGTAATACCTTCAGCGTTTTTCTTCTTCATCGTAATAATGTGTACTCTTAAATACGAAGATCATGATCATCTTTTAGTGTCAATTTTCTGCCGAACGTCTTTTTCCCATCTTCAGCTTTTCCGATTTTTGAATGAATGATACAAGTCTAAAGAAAATGTGCAAGTTGCATACTTCAAAATATCATTGTTAAGTGAATATAAAGAAAATTCAATTATATAATAGTGTTCATCAATTCAAGAAGTGTTTGTTAATAATGATCATTACATCTCTATCAAATTTAGGTTGTTTTTTTTTACTTTGTGTTCTGAAATATAATTCTTAGGCCTGCAGTGCTAATGTGTAGCTACAATTTTTATTTTTTGTTTTGTTTGATAAATGTTCATTCCTGTGCATCAATTTTTATGCATATTTCTAAATTTTTATGGCAGTAATTAATTTTAATATCAATAATTGTTAAATAAAAAATTATTTAAAATTTAATAAAATTGTTTTTGTTTAATTATTTTTAGCATTGTACTACCACTATATGCGAATTGACTTTTAATTATGTAGCTAGGGTTTTCAGGTCAGCAAAGGTAGGTGAATATATCATTATTGCAAGAATGGTTTATTATTGTGTTATTTAATTTAATACCCAGAATTAATTAATTGTTCAATATATATTATAATTTAAATTTTATTTCTGGGCTTCTACCTTGCTTCAATTTTTTTATAATTATCCTAGCTACCTCTTCCCAACATATTTAAATCTTAACATTTTGGTCCCCCAAATATTTATTGATTATTAACATTTTATATTTAATGATTATTAACATTTGGTGCCGTGTTCAAAAGCAAAATTGTAATATACAAATTTAAGGTTGAGTTCATGGGTTATTTATTAAATTTAAATTTACTGCCAACTAATTAAAATTTAACATTGATGCACATGTCAGAGTATTAAAATATTTTATATTTTTGCTCAATGCTCCAGTCTCCTTCAGGGAAATTGCATATTTTTGTGAAAATGATTTAATAGTATTATAAATTTCAATTTGTGTATTTCAGTATTTTATATATGATTTGGGTATTTTTATAATTGATATAATATTTCATAACTGTCAGTAGATTTTAAAGTACAATGGCCCAAAGTCTTATCTCTTCTCTCACACCTTTCAAAGGTGGTAATGAAAACTTTGATTTTTTTTATAAAACAGTTTATTGAGATAGCGAAGATTGAGAAATGGGGTGAGGCTAAAAAAATTTTGGTTCTAAAACTAAATTTAAAAGATGAAGCATTTAAATTCTTAGTGAGCAATCCAAAATTAGAGGAATTAGATCATTTTGATTCTTTGGTAAAAAAGCTTGAAGAAAAATTTTGCAAAAAACCAAATTTTGAAGAGGCTCAAAGGCAATTTAACAATTTAAAACAAAAAATCAGCCAATCTATTTCAGATTTGGCAGAGCAAGTCAGTTCTACTACTGATAAATTCTCCAATCCCAATAACAGTGAGGAAGAGAATATTGTAAACTTGACAGAAAAATTAAAGCTTTCAAAATTTATTGAAGCATTAAGACCAGATATTAGGGTAGAAGTTAAAAAACTGGGTCCCAAAAATTTCAAATCTGCTGTAGCAATAGCTAAAAACATTGACAATGCTCTGAGTGATGATGGTGCAGAAATAAATGTCACATATTCTGGTATAAACCAGATTTTATCACAACAATTGAGTACAAATAAAAAAATTTTAGAATTATCTGAAAAAGTAAATACTATATCTTCCCAAAATTTGTGTGTGAATAGTTTGATAGAAGCACCAGCAACCAACTCCAATAATGTTCAAAGTAACCAACAATCTCCATGTCAAATTTGTGGCAAGTTAAACCACAAAGCCAATAATTGTTTTCATTATACCCGTGGCAATTACTACAGGGGTAATATTAGGCCAAACTACAACAGAACTTTTCGTGCAAATAACTTTCATCCTTATCGCTCTCGTGCAAATCAAAGAAGTAATTATGGTAGAAGTTTCAGAGGTAATTTTAGATCTGCTTCAAACAGAGGTTTCAGAAACAATTTAAACTTCTAGAAGATTCTTGCAAACCACAAAAAAAAGAATTATCTTTGGCAGGAATCTATAAAAAAAAGAGTTATGATTTTTAAAAAAACAAAAAAAGTATCTCATGTAACAAAGAAAAAAACAGAGTAATGTCAAAGTGTTAGAAAGGCATGATGGTGAGAAATCTAAGGATAAAAATGTAATCAAAAAGCAAAATTCTCAAACTAAAAAATCAAAAAGTAAAAATAAAAATTCAGCTAAACAGCCAAATCAAAATAAAGAAAAAGTTTTAGATAATTCAGAAAACAAAGTATTAATGTCGTGCACTAACAATAGCAACAATCTTCCAATTGTTAATATAAAAATTTGTGGTATTCAGTTAAAATGTCTCATTGATTCAGGCGCTAATGTAAGTTTAATTCAACCACACATTGTTGATCAAATCAAAACAAAAACTAAAGTTGAGTATATTTCAAGAATGGTCAGAATTAAAACTATAGATAACACAGTTGTTCCATACATGTCAGCAATCAATTTAAAATTCAAAATTGAAAATAAATGGTTCTCGAATCAATTTTTTGTCACGTTAAACTCTTGGAATGCTCAGTATCATGCTATTCTTGGTTATGATTTCTTACAAAGAAATAAAGTTGTCATAGACACTGTAAACAAACAACTTCTAGTTGGTAATCAAAAATTTGATTTTGAGGAAAATTCTCCCACCAATGTTTGCAGTGAAACTACTGATTGTGACATATCTGAAAGTGACAAAAACAAAAAAGAAAGTTTTGAGCAAATTAACAACAATTTTGGTGAAAAAGGTGATCTCAGCGAGGAAACTTTTCATGCGCTTAATGTCAAAATAGCCAATAATATTACAGTTCAGCCTTTTTCAACAGAAATTATAAATTTAAAAGTTCCTAAAAATATTTCAAAAAACAAAGATCTAATTTTTATTCCAAAGAAAAATAAACTAGGTTACTTAATCAATGAATCTCTAAATGTTCCCACTAATGCTAATCTTTTGCACACCATAATTGAAAATAACACAAATAAAGTCATTCATGTTAGAAAGAATACAATTATGGGCAAATTGTCAACATTTGATGTTAATGACATCATGTTTCCTTCTGAATCTGAAATTTATCAAATTAACAACTTAAACTTAAATGAAATTCATAAAATGCGCAG
>BGPR01035928.1:0-15744 GCA_013235015.1 Araneus ventricosus | reverse complement strand
TCCATTGTACTTCGTTCAGTATCCACGTATTGAATATCTCATCTGTTTTTAAGATGTTACGCGCGCTTGCAGATATTAAGTCCATTTCGTGTGCTAACGTATCAGTTAAGAGTAAATTTTAAAAAAACTAGAATAACAAGACTGATAGTAATCAAATCTAAGATATTATGCACATACGGTGAATATCCTTAAATGTTTTTCTAGATGAATTAATTTGCTAAAAAGCTATGATATGCTAACTGAAAAAGGGAATAAATCTATTACAAATCATAAACAATTCAGACGGAAATCTTAAAAAATTCTCCTTGAGTTTCCACTTGTAAATAAACAAATTCCAACAAAATCATTCAGTAGGAAGCTGCGCACAATCCTTTCATATAAAACTTTTAATAACCGCCTGTTTCGTGAAATTTACATAAAAGGGTTCTATTCGGAAATTGAAATTAGCATGAGAAAAGCACGCGAAGGTTGAATCATAATCGCACAACAAAACCGCGAAAAAACATTCTAGCTTTTCCCACAATTCGTCATTCACGGCAGTGGCTAATTCTCAAAACGTGTCCTTGACCAATTAAAACGATGCAAACGATTTGCTGCTTTTCTCGCATATGTATACGATGAGTAGTAATTTCTGAGTAATCGTTAGGAAAACGACTTTTTGTCGCAGAAAAGCGAAAAAGACAGCAGTTCGTTTCCAGCTGCATTCAGCAAACAAAAGTAACGGTCACCTGTTGCTTCCTTTCCCATTGTTTGAGACAAAATGCTATGAATTATGTAAACGGAATTTCCGTAAGCTTTAATTCGTGTTCTTCGGAATGTAGATTCACCTGATTTAAAGACGGTAATCGGTCTTCTGCGATCAATTCTTTTGTTCTCTGCCATAAAAAGATTGTTTTAGCTTTGCTAAACAAACATGATGAAGTTATTTTATTCGTAACTGCGTATCTTGAAAATGTGAGAAATTGCGCATTTCTATGGTTGAATAACAAAAAGTCGGTTCCAGAAAAATGAACTGTGTACATCTATACTTACAAAAGGAAATGTTTGTGTGCGTGTGTGTATGTTTGTCTGCGATGTCCAGACGAATCTATCGCACTTACAGCCATGAAATTTGGCACACAGGTAGTCGTAATGGTGACTGAATGCACCTCTAAGCCGAAATTTTAATCTAGAAATTCTTTTATTTAAAGTTTTGTGTTGTTTTGGATGATTTTTCGCACTAATTTCTCAATAGATTGGTTTCGAATAATTGTACAACAAAAATAGATAGACCATCTGAAAGAGCACGGGATTTCCGTTTTAATGAAGTTAGTTTTGAATTTCTAACGTAATTTACTGAATTTTGAGAATTTTTTAAAAAATAGTCAGTTTTGCCATCTAAATGTTAGTTTTGTTTTTAAATTTGTTGCATCCGACTTTCTAATAACACTATTATTTTCAATTTTTTTCAGCTTATAACTAGAACGGTTCTGTCGGATTTAAAACAAGAACGGTTAAAATATCTTTTCCCGTTTTTTTTTTTAAATTAATTTTTTTCTGGGCCGTTGAGAGTTATTGTTCTCGATCGAGTTCCTCGCGCGGCACTTCTTCGGAACGTTGATGCAAATTTTGATTGGCGGACGCGCAGGATACGTCATGACCGTCACCTGAATGAATTCGATTATTATTTTCAGATTTGATTTATATTTTGCTTGCTGTATAATAATCATTTTCGCGTTCCAATTTTGTAATATTGTTTTGGATTAACGTACTCTGTACTGTAGCGCGAAAAAAAAAGCAGGAAAATCAAAAAATGTGTATCCTTTGTTTTGATTTTGTTTTCAAAACTTTTTCATGTCATTGTGGGCGGTTTTTTTTTATTATTATTTTGTTAAAGTCCTGATTCCACGGACAACGCCGTGTGCGTACTGCTAGTATTTTATAATAATTCATCATTGCTTTATTCTGTATATTTAAACCAGCTTTAAATGTTATACTTTATTTTGAAAAACACTTTACATAATTCTATCATGATTATGAATCCAATTGAGCGTTTGTGCGGTGCTTGATGGCTAAGTACAATAAAAATATAGATGAGAATTTCCGAATTCGGACCATCGCCTAGACTGGACAATATAGTATAGTAACCTCGATTCTATTGTGGTATAGTTAGCTCGATTCTATTAAATATTTGACCCATATAATTCACAATTTATATTCAAACGATATAAATGTGGTTTATAGAATCATTTTTTCAGAGAAAGCCCTACGTGGTTGCAGTTAGTGAACTAGTGCTTACATTTGAATATCTTCAATTAATAAAAGACTAATAATCCTTATTATTAGAAACTATCTTGTATCCAGGAGATCGGGTTATCAAGAAATTGGAGCCGAACCCGTGAGTATTTCCTCGTTAATACTTTTTCTGCATGTTTTTAAGTGTTACTTGAAGCTTTGATATTAGTGTATTATTTTAATTTTCATAAACCCTGTTCAAGCGTAATTCTTCTGGTTCTTTTTTTGACGTGAAAACGTCTTTCCGTTCGTTACAGAGAGGGTCCGTCGAACTTTCTTGTGTGGCAAAATACCGTCAGATTTGAATCGCTAATAACCACGAGACTAACAATGCAAAAATAATGGTTGGCCCCACAACGGATAGATCATATCTGTAAGAGTTTCTCGCGTAGTATTTGTTTTGCCTGTGACGCCATCGTACCAGTGTAGGCGCATGCGCGTGATTGTTATGAATTAGCTTTATGTAAGGTTATAAATAAGTGTAACATGGAAACGCGCATAGCTAAGAGGTTGATTCTGATGTCATTTTAAAGAGCTTGAGGAGTATTACTAGGACCCAAAGTGAGACAAAAATATTTATCAAAATATAAGTAAAAATCGGTATTAAATTGAAAATTTCAAACTCCGCATGTTTTTTTATTATAGCATACAGATTTTTCTTTCGAATTGTACGAAACTTACAGAATACTTGCCAATACGTAAAAGAAACATTGTATTAATATATGAATTCAAAAATGTGAATATTACCGGAAATATGAGCACTTGTAGTAAATAATGTTTTACTGCGCATACGCGAAATGCAGTTCTATATGCTGTCAACAGATGGCGCCATCAAAAGCTACTCTAAATAAAACATAAGAAAGGCGCAGTTCGGGCCCGCGCCGTAGATTTTTCGTGAGAACGTCGGGATAAAATCATAAAATAAGTATTTCGTATTAATATGTAATTTAATTATAATGGTCACAAAATAGATAAATCAGAAGTTTATCGCATGTAGCAAGGGTCTGTGGTAGCTTGTGATTTATCTATTCTGTAACCATTATACTACTCTGTAAATATTGTATTAAAGAGATTAATAATTTAATTACATATTAATACGAAATACTTGTTTTATGATTTTATCCCGACGTTTTCAAGAAAAAACTACGGCGCGAACCCGAACTGCGCCTTTCTTATTTGTTTTTCCCTCTCTTTTTCTCTGAAAAGGAAAAATAGTCCGTTCCGCCACCCTCAGGGGAGTATGCACCAGGGGGCAAGGAGGGTCTATATATCCCAGGCGCTAGTCCTGGGGTCGTTATGGAATCCAAACATTACTACGTTTATGCCCCTTTTTACTTTCTCGTATGCGAAGTGTACAAAGAGAAAGTACGCCTACGGGAAGCCTGTCTGTCTGTCTGTCCGCGTCCATGTGAACACGATAACTCAAAAACTTAAATAGCTAGATGGATAAAATTCGGTACACAGTTTTATCAACGGGAATGTAGGTCCGTATAAAATTTTGGCGCAAATCCGTCGAAGGGTTGACTGTCTGTCGGTCTGTATAATCGTATAGTTGTGAACATGATAACTCTTTAACACAATGACTTAGATAAATAAAATTTGGTATGTGACCTTCTAACCTTAATGGTAGATTTGTGTCCAATTTTCGTTTCAATCGGTTAAAAAAAGGCGTCAAATTGCAAATTCCTTTTTTTTTACTTTCTCGTATACGAAGTATACAAAGAGAAAGTATTGTAATCGTCAAAAAATTCGAACTCGAGATTTTGACGAATCTCCACGTTTTAGACCTACCTGAGTCCGAAAAACACAATTTGGGAATTATGTCTGTCTGTGTGTCTGTGAACATGATAACTCGAAAACTATTAGAGCTACGGGGATGAAATTTGGTATGTGGTCTTTAGACATAATTTGTAGGTTTCTATCAAATTTTGGACAAAATCCGTCAACGGCAAGTCTGTCTGTCTGTTATGTTCGAGGTCATGCCAACGCTATAACTCAAAAACTTGAAAAGCCAGATGGATAAAATTTTATACACAGTTTTATCGTCATGAATGTAGGTCCGTATAAAATTTTGGGCCAAATCCGTCAAAGGGTTGACTGTCTGTCGGTCCGTATAATTTACTTTTGAAGAGAATCCGTTATCTCCACGCGCACGCGTTCTGGTTACCTCTGTTCCCGTAATACGGTCATCTTGGCTCACTGCCAAATTCTTCTCGAATAAAAGTGAATTAATTATGGAGTGTTTTCTTTTAATTTTTCTTTCACGCCGAAACATTTTCAAGAGTTGCATATTTGATTCTGGTTAGTTTTATTTTGTATATTTCGTAATGCATTTTTTTCTGAGTGGATTTTGCAATATTTTTATTCTGACAGAACGAGAGTAGTTGTTAAAAGTAAAGTTATAAAGTAACAAACCAAAATTAGTGTCAATTGATTCATCAGTTCTGTTTTTCATGCTTTTTTAATTTCTTAAGCACTCTGCCAATGTGCATGATATTTTCAACTACAACTATCGGTAGTATATTTGTAACAACCAGATCGGAGATGTTGCTGGCAAGCTAAAAGGCTGCTTAGATGTGTGCAAATCTTTTAGTAACTTACATTAGATAAATGAAATTTGGTATGTGGTCTTCTAATTTATCCACGCGGTGGGAGGGGAAACAGCACCTTTTTGGGGAAGTATACGAGAAAGTTTAGGGGAGGCCACTCCCGCTGGGTTTTTTTTTTAAATCTTACGGAGCCCTATTGCGTAATCGCTGCGGCTTCTTGATTTTACTTCCGCCTTGATGCGTGAAACTCGTGGTATGCCGCTTCGCTTATTTTTGTCCACCTGCTTTAGGGACGTTTGGTGCATTTTACTACGTTATACGAGAAAGTTTATGGGAGAGCGATTGGGTTAAAAAAAAAATTCAGATTATGACCCAGGCACCACTGGCCACTTTGACAAAATGTTAATGAGTCTGTATCACTTCTTGAAGACGAATATGATAAGGGGCGAGAAAATACCAAGATCTGGGCCTCATTTACATAAGGTAAGCACTAATGTTGTCGTGGGGGGGGGACAAATCATATAATACCCAGGTGCCCCTTAGCCTCGCTACGCCACTGCTGCCCCTCGAAAATATTTTTTTTATGTACACAGGAGAAATGGTGGCAACCAGTCATATGGATTCTATTATATTTTCTGAGCTTCAATCCAGGAAAGCTGGTTGTGTGAAATTAGGAAAACAACTATTTCATTGTTTCTGGGATTTTTTTCTACAAGATCTTTTTCAGTCTGGCAAGAATTAAATTCCTCAGAAATAAGTAACCTTATGTTGGCATAAATTTTGATTTCACACAAGTGGCGCCACCTGGTAGAAAATTTGAGAAAGAAATCGTTCCATAATATTTATAAAGGTGAATTATAAATTAAAGACTAAAAAGTAATCAATGATTAAAATAAAAAATCTACTTTTAAGTATAATAATAAATGTGTGTTTTAAAAAGCCGTTTTATTAAATTCATTTCAAATAAACTTTCTTGCAAATATTGGAGATTCTGGTAGAAAGAGGCTCTGCTTCGTAAAAATTTCCACGACCCCAAGACCGTTCTACGCGACCCCATTCTGAAATATTTTAAGAAACCTGATGCAGACAAGAGAGAGAAAAAATTCCGATAAGAATTTTAAACCTTTTTTCTACAGATCCTGAACAATTCGAAAAAAAATAGGACGCTACCCTTATGGATTGACAAGGGATTACGCACTAAACCTCGGCAAGGCTTGTTCCGTTCCTAGCTAACAACCATTACAATCTGGCTCAAAGTTTGATTTTTTTCCCCCGTTGTTGTTTTTTCTTTATGCAATGTTTATATTCAGCTGACCTAAAAATACACCCCATACGCTTCCTTTCAAAAGAAAACTTTGCAATTTTCCCAGCGTTTTCGGCCGCAATTGATTGTTATGTTTATGATCATTAAAAGCGATGAGTTTACCATTTTGGAGGATGTTGAGCACACCAGCTGGCAGCGCGAAACGGCGGCTCTAAACATAAACACCGAGCTGTTGATAAAAGCTTAAATGGGCCGTAAAACTGCAGAATAACCCTTCATTTTGTTGCAGGGCGTCTACTTTGATGTTGAGAAGTTTCCGTGACTCGAGTTTTAATAAATCCTAATTTTAAATCCTTTTCCTTGGAAAAACCCATTTCGTAAAATTGATTTCTAATTACAAAAATGGGAAAATTTTTAGAATATTATTTAGGTAGAAAAGTTGGGCTTGTGTATCCATCCGTTCTGTGAGTATTGTTCGAAAGGTTTTTGAAAGAATTCTTCGGGTTTATAAATTAGTTCTTGAAGAGTTTATGTGAAATCCGCATGGAAATTGTTTATTATTGTTGAATGGCATCAGTTCGGAATAATATCGACTGGTTTGAAGCTTTCTCACTTTCGTGTAATGGTTGTTTGAAAATGTTTTTCAAAATATTTTCAAAAACCGATGTTTTTATCATTAATATCCAGAAAATTTCTGATCGGAATTTTTTTTCAAAGCTGAATAAATACGTTTCACCTCATATATTCTACGCTGTTTGCATATCATACTGATGCTATAACATTTAAATAATTGAATTTGCTTGGCTTTGATTTCCTCAATACATGGAAAACGTTAAGAAACACGGTATTTGTAATATTTCTTTTGCCCTAAATTTGTGCTGTTATGAACAAAAATATTTTAATTTTTACTTTCTCGTATACGAAGTATACAAAGAGAAAGTATTGTAATCGTCAAAAAATTCGAACTCGAGATTTTGACGAATCTCCACTTTTTAGACCTCCCTGAGTCCGAAAAACACAATTTTGGAATCATGTCATAACACGGTAACCCGAAAACTATTAGAGCTACGCGAATGAAATTTGGTTTGTGGTCTTTACGCATAATTTGTAGGCTTCTATCAAATCTTGAACAAAATCCTTTCACGGGAAGTCTGTCTGTCTGTCTGCCCGCTGATTCACTTCTGATTTCGCTTTGTACTTCGGTCGAAAACGAATTCTCGCCTAACGAAGAGCACTTACTTTGCCAAATGTTGCCTCCTTTCTTCGACTCGTCCACGTGAGGCAACCCTGTCCAGGGTTTTTCTCCTGGCAGTAGGACAGTAGTTGGGGATACGCAAAGGACTAGTTGGGGGTACGCGAAATCAAAGTTGGTAATGGCAGAAACAAGAAGACATAAGGAATTAAAAAAAGTTACAAAATATTATTTCCTCAAGTGAATACTTGCTATTCAACAACTATACTACTTGAATAGTCGATTATTACAGAGTGTAATTTCTAGCCATCCTTATAAATTAATGCGAAATTATTACAATACAAGTTTCATTTTTTTTGGTGTTGTTACTAATACTATTGCAAAAATGCAATAAAATGTAAAATAAGAAATAATTCCAGCAAATGTTATTAATTCGAGTTCATTTGACTTTTACGCTAACCTAAGCCCTTGGCATTATTGATAAAAACTTTTTTCATAGACGGATGGATAAATTTTATATCAATCGACAGAAAACTTTATTTCACTATTTTAGAGCTATTACATTTGAAATTAGAACGTCAATTACTCTTTTAAATTTAAAATGACTGAAATTTAGGTTCTCTAACAATGAAATAAGGCTGTTTAACGTCTCGCAGTGCTATGGCGCGAGTTTTAGTGTTGGTGACGTCAGAGCGTTACCGAGAGATCTCGGCTTTTATATTAGTAATAGCTTAGCTATTATTTTATGGAAAATAGCTAGCAAAATCGAATGTTTTTGACGACTACTATACATCCTCTTGTACAATAAAAAGTAATGTAAAATCTACTTTATGAAATAGCAAAAATATGCTTAACTTAAGACTTAAACGGTTAAATATATTTTAATAATTTAAGTAATTAAAAATACTAATAAGGGGAATTTTTATTTGTGGAAGAGTTAAAAATACAAAAATAATAGCAGACAACGATAAGAAGTAAGAATCCGGTGGATGATTTCATCAGAGGCCATTCATCCATGCAGAGTCAACACTGGAATAGGTTTTCTGTAAAGGAAAAAGACTTTAAGGTCTGATTTAATATCCTCTAAGGCCTGAACCCATTCCGGAATGTAGTGGAAAGAAAAACATTAATCCGCAAAGAAGAAACTAAAAACTGTCTTTTAAACAAAGTATGAAAAAAAGGGCTTAAAATCTTACCTCTAATAAAAGTTATGGAACAAAAGAAAGGACGGCGTTACAAACACGTGACAAAGTAAATAGATGAGAGCACCTATCTCCATCTAGTGAGAGAAACACTAACTATACACTTGAAATTTTTTTCTAGATTTTTTATAAAGATTTTTATTTTATTTTTAATTTTTTTTGTAATTTTTTGCTGTTGTTTCTATGAGGTTTATAATTTTTAATAATTTAAGTATAATCTTATATTTCGAAAGCTACTGACAAAAAAAAGCGTTACAGGCAAGCATATTAGAGATTGGTCCAAATGGGCCCATATCCATAAGTTCATTCACAATCTTATGGAAAATAGCTTTCTAATCGGCAGTACTTCTGAAACTTCTCCGAAAATGGATCGGAATATTTAAAACATCAAAGATCCATTAGATGGAATCAAATTTCTTACTTGGGAACTCACCTTGCGAATGAAAGGGAAGTACTTATCTGATATTACAATTGGCAATCAGCGATGGCATTCACGTCCGAGCGAATTGGTTTTAAACTGCTGCCGGAGAATTAATAGGATCGGAAGGATTTCTTGAAGTAAGTTTGAAACAAATCGATGATAGAGGGTGCTGTCAATAAATGATCAATTTTTACTTCAAAGATTACATTCATCTGAAATGTTTTTGACTTTTAATTATATGTGACGAGGACATTCATGCAAAATTTGAATGGTTGGACATTCATGCAAAATTTGAACGAAGGAAACAAGCGAGAGAATTCTCCCTTCGACTTTCTCATATATAGTCAAACCCCGTTTTAACGAACCTTCAATGGACCGATCCAGAAGTTCGCTATAACGAGTGTTCACTATAGGTATGGGAAAAACCTACCGGTTTAAACCGAAAAACTTTTTTTTGTTTCGGTTAACCGGTTTTTTTCGGTTATTTTTTTTTGCCCGGTTTAAACCGGTTATTTTTTAAAATCCAAAAACCGGGGGAAAAAACAGGGTCGGAAGATAGGCTCGATTTTAAGTTCGACTAGATAAAAATTTACCAAGTTATACGTAAATCTTTGAATTTCATCATCTTAGGCTAATCACCTACAACCGCTTTCTCTAGGCGTCTGGTTGGTGGATTACTGAAAGAGTCTTTATGAACAGATAAATATTGGCCAATGGATTGATTCCTGTAAAAACAATACTAATAAAAAAATTTGTCTGCAAACGGCGTCTGTTTTTTTGTAATCCAAAATTATTTATCTTTAGTTGGGAGTTCTGTGGCGTCCGAAAGATCTACGTTGAATGATGTTGTATCCAATGAGAGGTGTCGACTTACGGATCAACACATTGCTGAAAAAGTCTTTATGAGCAGATTAGATGATAAATATTGGCCAATGAATTAATTTCTTGTGAAAACAATGTTAATAAAAAATTTGTCTATAATACTTACTTATTGCAATAATTACTCATTTATTATTATTACATATTGTATTAATTGCTTATTTATAATCATTACTTATTACATTAATTAATTATTGTATTAATACTTACTTATTGTATATTATTATTAATAAAAAAATTCTGTCCACAAGCCCAGCTTAAAAAAAAACAACCGAAAACCAGTTATTTTGAGCGGTTTAACCGGAGGTGAAAAAAAACCAGTTTAACCGAAAAACGGTTTTTTTGCAATATAACCGCCATCCCCAGTTTACTATATTCCATTTTTCAAATATTGACTACACAAGATTTCCTATAATTCTTAAATATATTTCTGTGCTGAACAAATTCATACACTGAATCGCAATTACTAATAGGCTATAATAAGTTAAAATGAATTAGGGGGTTACACCCCCTGTTCGCTCCGCTCCCCAACCCCAAGAATCACGTTGTTACGTGTTGTGTCCGTTATGACCGAGGGATCGTTATATCAAGGGTGCGTTATATCGGGCTTGCCTGTGCTTGCATAATATGATGTGTTTTTGGTTTATCTTCGTCGTGTAATGAAGAGATTCAGACGTGTATAGTTTAACAATGGATTCCGAAACCTTCCGCACTTTTGCGCATGAGCCGGGCGAAGTTATTTTCATCAAAATAGGGGGGAAGCGAAGAATGGAAGGGTGATGTTTACGTTTTAATGAGCGTGATCTAACAAAGAACTCCGGAAATGCGCTCATATGACTCATTGCCTGACACGCCTTTCCGGTGTAAAATCGTCCAAAAGTGGTAGTCTCGGAATCCGTTGCTGAACAGTATTTCGGAACTTCTCGGTCGTTATTTCACCATTCTTGTTAAGAGAGAAACCTTTCCTGGCAATCAGGGGGGTTGACGTCCTTTTCCTCCTTGGCATTTCCAAATAAACGTCTACCTGCATACACATAAATCGTAGAAGATATGAAATATGTAATTAGTGCTCAAGATATGCAATAGAGCAGGGGTCCCCAACCTTTTTCCCCTTGCGTATCCCTTGATTCATCTCTTTATTTCCGCGTACCCCCTACATTCATATCCTCCCCTACATCCATCCGTCTATACAAAAAAGGCAATAATGTTATGTGACTACCTTCGGAGCACTTTTTTTCAAATTTTTAAATTTTTAATGAAACATTCACGTTTTTAATTAAGATGAGTTATAAAACTGAGAATTCCAATGCAATTTCATTGGAAATTTCATTCACTTTCAAATCATAGGCAATTTTTAGCAAAATTTTAGTGAAAATTTGCACTTACGCCAAACCTCCTATAAGAAGTTGCATTGAATATATTTCATCAATATTTGCACAGTATATAGCTAACATGCTTATCTGTGTTATGAACTAGGATATTTTTAATACCTCGAAAGGTGTTGGAGATATTCCAAACTTTGCGAACAAACTCGAATTTTTTAAAAAAAATCATCGATTTTTCTCACTAAAAAGTCAATAAAATAAATAAATATAGGCAGAGAGCTTAGATTCTAGTTCATAACATAGCTAGAAACAAATAAATCAATTTGGCCAATTTTTATTAAAAACATTTTCCAAAATTATGTTTGCCGCGTAGAAAAATATCGAAAATTCCAATTTCTCAGAAAACGCTTTTAAAGATTTTCATAGAGTACAAAAAATTTTGTACACATCTTAGAATCTTAAAACTCGCCATATTTACAAGTCAAACCCTCTTTTACTTGATTTTAAACGACTTGTGTTCTTTCAGCTTTTCAGATTTTTTCTGAATAATTTTGTATAGTAGATAGTTAGTGGCGTCTCGATATCTGAATTAGCTTTTTGTCAATTTTCATGTAATTTTTAAGCATCTATGGATAAATTTACATTTCAAAACACATGAGAACAGGTAACAGTTCAAAATAAATGGAATTAAATTATAAAACAGCAATTTGAGCCCCAAAAAGTAATTTTTATTGTTGTAATTACTGTTGTGTTGTATTTTTTAAAAAAAGCGTCGCCAAAAGCCAATAAAACAATAAAAATAAGAAATGGAAGCTTAAATCTATGTTTTTAGACAATATATTGCTTGAGAATTTAAATATAGTTGTTCAAACTAATTGTTTGTATTTTTAAGGCTCTTTTAATTGCCACTTCCGGTATCAAAATTGTCACTTCCGGTTATTATTTATGCTATAAGTTTATTTGTAATTATAGCAGAAACAAAAATAAAGCATTTTTAAATACCTAAATGTATGGACTACAAAATAAACAAATAAAACAAATTTCGAAAATTTTCTGTAAAGCGAGGAATTTAGGGTAGTCACATACCTTAAGGGCCTAGGAAAGCGCTAGAAAGATGAGCCCATTTTATTGCATTTTTACAATAGTGTTAGTTCCACTCCAACACAGATGAAATCAGTATTGCAATAATTTCGCATCTATACTTATAACAAGGCAATGTTTGTGTGTGTGTGTGTCTGCGATGTCCAGACGAATCTATCGCACTTACAGCTATGAAATTTGGCACACAGGTAGTCGTAATGGTGACTCAATGCACCTCGAAGCCGAAATTTTAAAATTTAATCTAGAAAATTTTTTATTTAATGTTTTGTGTTGTTTTGGTTGATTTTTCGCACTAATTTCTCAATAGAATGATTTTGAATAATTGTGCGAAAAAAAATAGATAAACCATTGGAAAGAGCACACGATTTCCATTCTAATGAAGTTAGTTTCGAATTTCTAACGTAATTTATTGAATTTTGGGAATTTTTTAAAAAATAGTCACTTTTCAAAAATAAAATTTTCTGGAATCTTTAAAACTCTTGCATCCGATGTTCTAATAAAGATATCAATTTGAAAATTTTTCAGCTTATAACTGCAACGGTTCTGTCGGATTTAAAACAAGAATAGTTAAAATATCTTTTCCCGTTTTTTTTAATTATTTTTTTCCTCGTAGTTGAACGATATGTTTCCTCTAGCCAAGCTTCCGCCGGCGACAGCTCTCCGGAACGTTGCGGGCAATTTCATTTACTGACGGGCCAGAGTGACGTCATTGCTTTCGCGTTCTACAAGGAGATGATTTATTTACTCGATGACTTCGATTATTATTTTTAAGCGTGTCTTAACTTATTTCTTTGCCTTTCATACTTTGCTCGCGGTGTAATAAATATCACATTGTAATTTTTTAACATTGTTTTGGATTTAATGGTACTCGGTCGAGAGGAAAAAGATGCGGACCAACTCAATAATATATATATTTCTGTTTTGATTTCGTTTTTAAAACTTTCATTTATGTAATTGTATGTGGGCTTTTTTTTATTTTGTTGAAGTCCCGATTCCACGGGCAACGCCGTGCGCGTACTGCTAGTTAGCTTATAAGGATAGATAAAAATTACACTTCCTTTTGCTTCTTTTTTTCGTCTTATTTTGAGGTAGGTTTAGGACTTGCACAGCTTTGAATTTTACTTTTTACACGAACTTGGAGAAATAAAATTCTGTATTCCTTTTCTTTTTTCGTGTCCACCAACTTTAAGTTCGCGTACCCCAAGGGTACGCGTACCACAGGTTCGGAACCTCTGCAATAGAGGTATCATTTTCCTCACTTTTAAGATAAATGTTTTAAAGCATTTTAAAATTTAATTATGGTTTTCGAAACTATGTAGAAATATACTAATTCTTGGGGGAGACCGGGGCAAGTTTGGTACAGGGGCAAGTTTACACAAGATTTATATTTCACATACCACTGGTCGGGGGGCGCTACATGTCGTTTCACAACAAGTGTCTCGGCCTCCATTAATACTCACGCCAGTTTGGAGTCAGTCTTGAAAGTGGATCGTAAAGTGGACAATTTTTTCTGCTTTTTTACCATTTTAGTAAATTTTTACCCTTACTTATTAGCTCTGATAGAGCTCGTACTATTTGAATATTATAACTTATTATGGATTATCCTCTATGGATGACCACAAAAGAACAACGAAAGTTGTTCTTTTGTGGTCATTTTAAGCTAATTAGTTGATTATTTTTATCGTGAATAAAGCTTATATGCTGAGTTATAACAAAAAAATGGCGATGGGGCAAGTTTACACACAGTGCATGGGGCATGTTTGCACAGTGTGTAAACTTTCCCCATCACCAGTTTTTTATATATATATATAATTGGCACAAGTGCCACTTGCATTACAAAATCATTCCCAACACCTGAAGATGTAAGGCCAATTCAAAAAGCAGGGCTAAGGAAAAGTAGCATAGGTTGGAAAAAATGGCAACATCAAATCTTACAGATACACCTGTAAAAAATGCTTTAGAAATATAGGAGAAATCGATAAAGAGGAAATTTGCATCCGCCCATCGTACTATGTCTCAGTCAGTGAACTCAATAAGAACACACTATAATAATGAAAAAAAACAGTGTGGATAAAAAATTTAAAAATAACAAAAACCTTGTTCTGAAAGAAAATTTTGGAAATTTTGAGCGTAAAATGAAACAAAAAACCAAGAAAACTTTTGATTCCGATTAAGAGCATGACGACGAAAATTGTCTGTGCATTTACTGTTTAAATCCATACGAAGAATCAAGATCTGGCGAACAGAGGGTACAATGCACTGAATGGAAGAGGTGGGGACTCATCAGGACGTATTACCAATGGCAATTCAAAATATTTTGTTTGCATAAAATGTGAGAGTTATTTTGAAAGCTATTAGGATTCACCGTAATTGTTTATAATCTATTATGCACTTTTTGAAATAAACTAGGTTTCTTTGTATTTAAT
This sequence comes from Araneus ventricosus, assembly GCA_013235015.1. Taxonomy (NCBI): domain Eukaryota; kingdom Metazoa; phylum Arthropoda; class Arachnida; order Araneae; family Araneidae; genus Araneus; species Araneus ventricosus. Next base: position 1,111 of record BGPR01035928.1, on the reverse strand, counting down.
TTGTTGTATTTTAAGCACTGTAAGCCTTATATTTAATCATTTTTGGTGGTGTGTAAACTTGCCCCGGTGATGGGGCAAGTTTACACAGGTGACATCACGGTAAAGAAAATGGTATAAATGCAAAAATATAATTATTTAAAAATATACACTAGATGCCTTAAAGTCTAACTAATCAATTGGTAATGAAAATAAAAGAAATACTTTAAAGCCTTAAAATAAAAAAATAAAAGTTTAAAAAGTGTATAAACCTGCCCCGGTCGCATATTTACAAACCCTACCCTGATAGAACTGAGGCAGGAAATCAGCCAATATCATTGGCTACGAGGGGCAGTGACGTCGTTCTCAGTTCTCGCACGTAGCGTACGGCAATTATAACAAAACAAGAGTCGTCCTACTCTCTTCCGTTTTCCTACAGTCGAGCACAGAAAACATTCTTCCGTGGACTGTTTCTTTTTTAAATGAAATTATTTTTTAAAATATCATAAAAAATAAAACATCCCACACTGTAAGAAAATATTCTAATGAAAAGTCTAATGATAACAACTTTGTTTGAAGGGTATTGTTACAGTCATGGAAAGTCGCTTCCCAGCAAGGCAAGTCTTATGGTTGGGAAGAGGGTTTTACAAGGTGAAGCATGGAGTGACCTCAGCGACAAACTTGGCGACCATTTTGGCGACTTGGCGACAAACTTGGCGACCTTGGCGACCAATAGATTATTCCCGAAAATGCAACCCTTTTCTCGATATTTCTATTAGGGGCCGAGATCCAGGTTTTTCATGAAAATTCTATGTGACGTCACGGCCTAACGGGGAGAGTATATAAGACCGCGTTCGGATCACAGCAGCGTCTTTGGATCGACTGGTTACTTCACTGTGAAGCGTGAACGTCTTCGGAGTTCTATCCGCTGTGTGAGCTAATCAGCTGGTGAGCTGAGCTGCTATTGTCGTTACTAGTTATTTGCTGACTGTTTGTGCTGAACTGTCATTACCTGTGAATTGTTGTCTATTTACATTGGTAATCTGTGCAAGGACTATTGTTTCCTATACCTGTGCTACGTGTTTTCTTGCATATTTGTAAATAAACCTTCATTCTCCATTATCCTGCGTGTTGG
>BGPR01035927.1:0-15744 GCA_013235015.1 Araneus ventricosus | reverse complement strand
TAATATTTTGGAAGACGAATGGCGACTTGTAAGTAGCCATAAAAAAAGTTCCAGTTCCGACCCTGTTAAAAATTTTGTCCTATTACTAAAATACTAGGCCACGGTACTCATACTCTATTAAAAAAAAAAAAGAGTAACACGTTATTTTAACTACTTTATTGAAACCAGTGAATATTTATAGCAACACTAATGCAGGAGCAAAGTCCTTATACTTTAATACAGAAAACAAACTAAAAATGTACACCTCATAAGATTTTACACTGGCATTGATATAAAAAGCAAACTGAGGTACATTATTATGTACAGGTTCGTTTATGGATTTGACACTAATATTTATCTGGAAAAGAAAACTTTAAATTATTTCTTCCTGCCGAACAAGTCAATCGCTTTATCCTTGAAACCGGGTTTTTTCGCTCTTTTCCTTGGAGGGCAAAAAAAAAATTTCAACATTTCAACTCTCATTTTACGTTTTAGACCTTCCTGAACATTTAAATCTTTTTCGACTTTTAAATCATTTTCCTGAAAGAAACACGTGACTACACTGTATATTTTCCTTTTCCTGAAAGCTAGGGGGGGGGACGGCCCCACTTTGCCCCCGGGCATGGGTGCATCTTTCTCTTCGTCGTATGACATGCGACGACGACCAAGAAAGTGTTAATTTGAAGGGGCTGTTTAATGCTGATTGGCTTCTTAAATAGCATCGAATTTTAGGAATTTTTAAGCAAAGTCACGAACTGGCTATTTTATTTTTGGAATATGAATTTCTTTTTAGTCGCTACAAATTGTTTTATATGGCTTCCTCCAAAATTTATATTGGATTGAGTATTTGGATTTTTGTCAAATAGATGTTCATTTTTATCCCATACGTGATGGATGCCTTTATTATTTATGAGGGATAAGAAAAGTAGGATCGTAAATCCCAATGACTTGAAATGGAAAAAGGCACTTTTCTTTTTCTCAAGTTTTCAGTACCTAATATTACCGACTGCACCTATCTTTAATGTGTAAGTCCTGTAGCTTGAATTGTGGTATTTATGTTCTTTCTATTAATAGATTCATTCAATTTTTTCCCACGTCATCTTTAGTTTCAGAAATTCTGTGGCAAAATATACAAGTTTCTTATATGCATGCAATGTATAAATATCGATTATCCTTCATCTTTTTATTTTCGGATAAAAAATACTGGGTAAAGATCACGCAAACGTCGGAAAGATCACTTCGGCATGCCTGTCGTGAGTGCATCATATGTATCAGTAGAAATTAGATTGCGTATCCGCTTGTCGATCAAGTCTGTCTGTGTTGTTGCAGTTCAGAATTTTCTTACGAGTCTTGATGTTAAATCGATTCTGCCGAATATTGTAAAGAGATGTCAAATAAGTGGATACCGTTAACCATCTTTTATAATCATGAGAAACTCTTGAAACGTTATTTGCATTTCTGAAAAGTTTTATGGAGTTCATTGCTCCGACAGTCTTATTTTCGCTTTCTGTTTCTGCGTGTTACAAGCGCAGCATTTTGAAACTCGGGAAAGCACCAGGACATTGTTATATTTCCATTTAAAAGAGATAAATGTGTTATCAGTCTTGTGAGGAATCTAAATATAATCAGTTGAAATCCAGTAAGAATAATCGTTTATTAAAAAAAGCAAAAAGCAACACTTTAATTATTAATCAGAACGGTGCTGTTACAGATAAGAGGATTTGATTTTGCTTATCATAAAGAATTGAACATCGAGATAGCAATCAAAAATATAGAATAAGGTTTAAACTACCTGTCGATTGTCAGATGAATGCTACTCGATTTCCATTAATTTCAAGTTTCCGAAATTATCGAGATGGGACATTTTTTGAGAATAGTCCTACGGTTATAAAATTGTTAAATTCGCTTGTAATTTTGTAAGTAATTTATTTTGGGAAAAATAAGCTGACAAAAAAAATCTTAATGCACGTTGATCATTGCAAATTTTTATCTTGCACCTATTCATAGAATTTGGTTCATACGCCTCGGTTGAAATGGTGTGAAAATTTGGAAGGTGAGGTATCATTAGATGTGTTCTTCATTGCTTGACAGTTGCTCAGAGCTTTATACTTTTATTAATGGCATTTTTTTCCTTGTATATTTATATCACGTGGTTTAGCTTTTTTTTTCTTCCTGGTAGTGAATTGGTCAGTAAAAAAGGATTTACTTTTTTAATTGGAGAAAACTACTTTATTCTTGCCTGTTGGTGTACTCATTTATTCTTGATCGTGAAATTTGATAGATGTACGATTTAATTCTTGGAAGACTTGTCTATCAACAACATGGATGATACGTAAACATGGTAGTGGTCAATCTTAATGGAAACATTGGCAGAATCGTAACCACTAATTAATGATTCTTTTCAAACGTCTCTCATCATGCCAAATAATTGGTAAAATAGAACCGTTTTCACAGATTATCTCAATATGAATTAAAAATAAGCGAATTTTTCAATATGAATAGAAATTTTCAACTTGATTTATATGAAGCATTTTATTCTGTGCCATTTTAAGAAAATGTGTATACTCTTGAGTTGAATTTTTCTTCTGTTCTTATGATAAAGCCTGTTGTAAGTTTAGTTCAGGGATGTGGAACCCGCGGCCTTCACAGTTATTCAGAATTAATTATTGAAATAATATGATTGTCTGTAATATAATAATAATTACAGAACAGTAACCTTTAAGATTCTGATCGTGCGGCCTTTTGCCCAACTGCCGCAATTTAATGAGGTATTTCAGCGCAAAAAAAGTTCATCACCCATGGTATAATTTTAGTTCACATATTCTTCAGTAGGGTAGTAATAGCTTAGTAGCAACATCTGTGTTTCTTAATCTTGAAGGCTTGGATTCTAGTCTCATTTCAACCATAAAAGTGTTGCATGCGAGTATTTTAAGCTTGGGGTCAGATCAAACTACTACACTCTAGTATGGTGTGGACCGTTTTCAAAAGCACTAGGTTTGTCGACGTCCCTGCAGTGTAATTTGAAACTGAGTGTTAATCTCAAACAACTATTAGGATTTTTTGTTTTGTTCCAACGGTGGTTTTATACCTGCCATTGGTTAGAATTTTATTAAAACTTATTTGAAAGTTGTAGGTTTATGGAACATGAATTAGAATTGCTATAACGGCGGATCACTGTAAACGGTAGCATCGTCGTCCATCCCGTTATGCCTGGATTTTGTTGAATTCTACGCACGCTTAACAGCAACGGGTTTGGATATAGCGCTTCATTGGATTCCCTATAGTGTGGTTATAAAGTCTCTAGATGATCGGCAAAACTTTTTTAAAATTTTGCTTTCCTGAGTGAAACAAGATTTTCAACCCATTGGGGCCGCACCAAACAATGCCGCATACATCTACCATGAATGCGGCCTTGCGCTTGTTAAATTCTTCGGGATCAAACATCTTGATGTTTGGGGAAGGGGATAGCTAACGCGGTTGTCGTCCTCGTCATCTGGCCACGGTTCAAAATTTTGAGATCTGTCCCAAAAATGGCCCTCGTGTAGCTGCAAAACTAGACGTTCATAAATCATTCAACCATAAGGGATGCTCTGCAAGCTGTTAAAAATCTAGTAAATCGAAACTGACAGAGTATCTGGGACCGCCACAGTCATAATTAACTGTAAAATTCACCCTTTTCCCAAGCGATTAAAATATAATAATTTGAATAAAAAACACTAATTTACATAAAATCGTCTTGGATTTGGGCACACTTTGTGAACACGGAAGATTCTTTTCGGAATATCCACCTTCATGTCCCCTTTGTTAGTGTCTAGTGTTGAATGCCTAGATTTTGTCATACATAGACTAAACCGCTTTGGCTATAATTATTGCATTTAAGGAGGCTGCTGTGAAAGATGATCGTCCCGCCCGTGATATTAAACACTGACCAGATAATTGGAGCCTTTTTATGGCTTTAAACCATAAAATACAAACTAGTCCAGACATTTGTTCATTTGAAGTTATATATGCGAAAACTCATCGGCATTCACTAACTTGCCATGGGCGCAGAAATTTCTAGTTGCGTCATTGGGCATTTATTCACCATTTCATCCGAGAGTCATCCCATGATAAATTTGCGGATATCGCCAGTGCTCGATTTCTATTTTTTGATAAAACCGAAGGTTATCTTTTTCTCCACTGTCTCTGCTTACGTAAAGTCTCATTGATGCGCACGAGTGAGTCCTGGAGGAAAAAAGCCCACTCGAATGCTGTGCAACGATGCACTTATCTCGGTGGATGAGTCATCGCCGCATTTTTATCTGCTCTGCTTCGCAATGTTCCTATCGCGATTTTTTCTCTCCGTCCTCCACTCGGCGATCAGTCCGTGACATGTCAAGAAGTGCGAGAAAAGAAGTCGACTGCTCTGCTGTTTAGTTTTATTTTATCTTTTTCTCTTGTTTTCGCGATGTCTTGTTGTCGCGCAATTTTGAGGTCGGAAGATAGTTAACTCAATTATCGCCTCTGGCGTTCTCGAGGAGTCACGTGTCGTTTGGTTGTGCTGCAGTTTAAATGCATAATTGCAGAACGAATTAAAAACACATTGCAGACTAATAATTGCGTACTTGAGAACTGAGTCATTGTGATGTTTTTAATGTTTTCAGTGCTGCGCCCTAGTAGCACATTTTATCACGGCCAGTTGATTCGGTTTTAACCCCCTTCGGTTTGAAAATGCACCACAGGCTAATCGAAAAGAACCTTGTAATTTTATACTCTTGAGTTTGTATACATAGTGCCCTGGTGGGCAGAGTCGTGGCTTCGACCGCCCACAAAGTCGGCGTGTATGTGGCCCGCCTTCACGTTAACACGTTAATCGCCCAATGAATCAAATACGATTCATAACTAAAGTCTAATTAGATGACCCCTTCTCTACTGCAGTTAAGAGACGGAAGATAAGGTGTCATCTAATTAGATAGATGGTTCGAATCAAGGGCGTGAATCGTGGCGACTAGTGTTAAATATACCTTCATGTGCCAACGTCTCGTTAGTGTGGCATGAATTTTTGAAACATGTGGGACTGCCTCTGCTAATATCCTCGTCATTTCACTGCTGAAGATTGATGTATCGGTACGCAATATATACGTTGCCGTTAAAGTATATAATTTAGTTTTATAGAATATCTAGTTATTTCATTGAAATAACTGATCAAGTCGGTTGTAGTGTGTAAAAAATTAATAATTCCACACTTTTAACTAAATATTCTATGGAAATAACTAGTTATTCCATACATTAACTTATGGTAGACAGGTAAAGTGTAAGATAAACAATTTAACTGAATTATACATGCTGCAAAAGTTAATTTAAGAAGAAGAAAAAAAAAGTGTCTTTAAATTTATATTGAACCAAAAAAACCATTAAGTTTTTAACTGCATTTTTTTAGAATTTTTTTTTATATAGACCTTATGACGAAAAAAAACAACATATAAATAATATGGATATGCTGCTTAGCTTTACAGTCCCAATAACGTTGCTTTTCTCTATAAATGCTTCATCTCGACGTCTAAACTAACTAGTTTTTTTTAGCAGTTCTGATCTGCAAGGAGAAACAGATATAAACGCTCCTTCGAGATTTCGCAGAACGGCAGTAGATTTTCACAGCCAAATTACGGTTATAGGAAATGGTTAACGAGTTATCTTTATGCTGAATTTCATAAGATCTTTGAAATCTCAGTAAGAAAATGTCGACGAATGAAGCAAAAGAATAAATAAATTTTAAAAATAGTTGCAAAGGGTGCTGCAATTTTTGAAACCTCAATGGGCTAGCAACCATTGGTGTGATTTCAAATTACCCTCGTTTGGTTTCAGAACGGGATATCGGTTAAACGAAACAAATCGATGAAGCGTTGGTTTGGATTGCATCTGACTTGAAATTCTGTTCTTCAAATTTTCACATCACAGCAACGTTTGGAATATTGCGAAGAACTTTTAGATCTGACATGCCCTAAACCCACAGGTGTCTGATGCATCTTTGAAATTGAGACTGGAACCCCAACCTTTCTCTCACATAACTGATCGAATCAGATTCTTTATTTTAAATATTTTTCTTGCGGCATTGGACGAAAACCAGCTTACACATCATTGACATTTATCGCATAGATATCTTTGGATAGTATTGTTATAATATATTATTTATTCGCCTACCTATAGAAAAGGGGCATTGATATAAAAACCATTTTTTGTTCATATGTTGGAGGTACCAACGGCTACTGCCTGAAAACTTTTATCTTTCAGGCACTAAAGTTTTAAAAGTTAAAATTCTACTGATGACTAAAGATAATACTAATGCTTAATTACAAGAATTTATGCATGTTAAATAGAAATATTCATTTATTACTATACCATGCTTCATATTCATACTGTTTTTATTTTTACTAACTCCTAATAATTTCACTTCCATGAAGTTGCTTTCTAAGATCCGTTGTTTTCTCTTAAAGAAATGGAAAACGAAAATTATTTCAAAGGCATTGGTAGAAATGCAATTTCCCTATTTTAATTGGAAAAATAAATTCATAATAGCGACATATCGAGGGGCTGAGAGGAGGGGAGAAATGTCAGCGTTTCCCATGAAGAACATGTTTTAAAAATTTCTTGGAAAAAAATGCGATTAAAGTTTGAGATCAGGTGATATCTTTTCTCGCATAGCAGTCAACGTCTGTTATGTGAGAAAAATTAATCTAAAATCCATTTTCGCTAAGAAAAAAATGTCACTAAAAAAATGACAATCTTAAAGCATTTTGCAATTGCATATTTTTCATGTTTCGAAAATTATTTTGATGTGGTTTCAGATGATTAATAAATAACCAAAATGCTGAGATTAGTATAACTGGATTGCTTTTTTAAAAGTTGATATTCAATTTGGTTTCATAAAAGTGATTTAAAGATTTTTTTAAAAAAGAATTGTCGAGGAAAAATTTGAAATTTTTACGCTCTAAATATATAATTTTTTTATGCGTTACGTTATCAAAACTTAATGTTAAATAAAATATCATAGTAAGAAATAATTTCAACTTGCATATACTCAAACCAGTTGAACTTTTTCTTTTAAAAACATTTTAAAAGGGGATTAATTTAAGTATATTTCCTGTTAGTTCAAATTCTGCTGTTTCATTTAGACTCGGACATTTTCTTCAAAATAACATAAACCATATTTTTAAATTCTTCTTAAGCTGAAATGCATTTTCAATCATTTTTGTGTTAATATTTCTCTTGACGATTGGGGTCTAAAAATCATGCCTTTTAGTTAAGAACACCCTTTTTTTAATTCATTGATATTTATCAATCTTCTTTAATAATGCATTAAGTTTTGAAATACAATCGAACTTGGTTAGTTCAAATTAGACCTGGCCACCGTAAGAATTGAAATTATCCAAAAATTCGAATTGAAGAAAAAACCGGATCTAAAATGAATGCAGCAAGAGAAAACGGAAATTTTTAAAATTGGAAGTAAAGACTTATTAAAATTGTTAAATATTAAAAATAAGTAATAGTTTTCATAATTATAAAATAAACAGTATTTTTAAAATAATAGTTATTGAAATTATTTTTTAAATTGTTAACATTTTTTAATAAATTAAAAGTAATTTTAATTAATAAACGGTATACAGCACTTTGAATGTAACAATTGTACAGTGAAACTTCCAGATAAAAATAAAATTTACAGTACACATGTTCAGAGGGTATTTTTAGAAATTTTTTATTACGTATTTTGATTTAATTCTTTATACTACAGTAAAGTCCTCGACTTTACAATTTTAAATTTTGACTTCGAATAAACCAAAATAATTCGAATAATAAGTATTTTGAAACTCAAGTGTCTAGAGAAAAAAATTCGAATTACTTAACCTCCGCTGTATATCGAAGAATATTGAATACTGGAAAAAAAAAAAAAATGTCAAATAATTATTTATAAAAAGAGAATAGCCTCATGTGAGAGTCTGTGCTGTGGGATTGGAAGGTCATGGATTCGACACCCAGTTCTACCAAATGTCCACCGTAAGCCCGGCTTTCAACGGGGTTGAACTCAATGGTAGGGTGTGGAAATCTGGAAAGTGAGTTGCCGTCTCGGGTGTCATTCTCGTCATCTTAACGACATTGGATCTCTTATATAGCTTCAAAGAATGGCGTTAATTTAGCTAAACTTATAAAGGTGAAAAGTGATATTTGAGCTCTGTGCCGTAATGAATGAAGCAATTCTTTTCAAAAGATTTGCTACATATGTGTTATCGCTCTATTTTATTGGTAGGATTCTAAAGTGAACTTCATTGCGTAGTTCGTGAAAAATTCCTTACAGTTTCTGTTCCAAATTATTTTCTTAACGAATGTTGGTATTTTCTCCGTTGAAATTTGTATAATAAATGTCCTTTTTTTTCTATTGCAGGCAAAGTTCTGTGTGAAGTGTGTAAAAAGAAATGCTCTGGAAATGCACTTAGAGTCCAGGATAGATATTTCCATTTAGATTGTTTCAAATGTGCAGGTTAGTTTGAACTTTTTAAATTATATAATTGCATTGTACGTGGGAATTATACATACTTTGGAAGTAACCATACATAAACTAATGAATCCAAGTATTCATTAACACTTTGATCTTTCAGAAAAGCATTTAATGTAGAATATCGGGGATTGTAAATATGACAGTTTGGGTGCTTCCGCTAGCTCCACTGTAACTAAAATGCTCTTAAATTGGCTAGTATAGGAATCTTATTCCGTTATTTATGCGGTTCTTGGCCAAATTTGCGCCCTTGCTGACATTTTGGCGATTATCACGCTAATGATCCAAGTGATATTTCACGCTAAATGCATGATTGGCGAGAATTAGTGTCAGGTTAATGGGAAAATACCGCATTTTGATATTTGCACATGTAGTCAAAACATTGAATGTAGCAATGCTGTTGCCTATTTCTTTAATATTAATTTTGGCTCTCCTTTCGGATTTTAGTGTAATCGACCAATATTAAGAATTGTTTCACGAAGAGGAAAGTAGTAACCAAATAGGCGCTCCGAAGAGGCCTTGAAGGATGCTCTTTAGGCTCTCTGAAGACGATAGTTCTTCAGTGGTTTAGTGAGGGTGGTCGGCGCCGGGATCGCAGTGTTTATCCCCCCCCCCCCCTGCCGGCCTCATTCATTGGCTTCTGGCTTTAACCCTTGAAAGCCCGATTTTTTAAAAAATGTTTTTGACTTTCATTTCTTGAATAAAACATGGGAAAATTACTTTTAAAAAATCCTATTTTGTTTAAAGTATGGTTTATGGCTAAACAGCAGTTTGTTACCAACTGACAATACTGGGCTTTATTTCAGAAAGAAAAAAAAAAAAAATCCTTGATAAAATTCTATAATAATAAAAAACACAGATGAATTTTAGTAACTAATAATGCAGATAAGGAATTTCCTTTAACATTGTAGAATATAATATTTTCTAGCTTACCAACATGGCAAAAAAAAAAGATGCAGCCTCAAGTGAAAAACATCATTTTATTTTATTTTTTTATCAGCACTCAGGCTTCCATCTATGTGTTGTAAATTGATTTAATAAAAATTTCAGTAGTATCCTATTGGCAACAACAGGCATTAGAGCTTCAGTCTTATTCTCAAGCTTTTAGAAGACAAAATTGGTTATGTTGCTTAAAGGCAACACTGGGCATTTAAGAGTTAAATATATATATAATAAGTGCAAATATATTGTCTTTTAAGGCGTCTTCAAAAACTGATGCCTGGGGCATGTATACCCATCCTTCTCTATGCCACTGTGTGTTGGGATTTTTTTTTTTGTAAGATTTCAGTGTTGATTTATCATTTATTTGCCATAATCAGTCTTTAAACTAAGTTAATGAATTTGAAACCTGTAATTGCAATCGAAAGAAAAAGTGACGGATAATAAACTTGATGTACCTCAAATTTAGCAAATATCTAAAGTGTGCGTGCTCTTCATACTAGGAAGCATCACTTTCCAGGTGAATAGCTGCTTTTCAAGATAAGCATCTGTAAAGTGTGTTGATACTGTTAAAGCAAATTTTCAGTAGGAAAAATAGATGCACTGCATCTGTGAATTGGAAACACTAAAGCACTTGAATCAAACTTTTACTAAACATTCCTTTCAGTTATTAGTGCTTGAATATACTTATAACCAGAGACTAAAATTGTTTATGAAAATGTGAAAAAGTGAAAGATCTGTGTTTTAGTTTTGAGATGTTGTTAGTCTGTTTTTCAAGAAAATAGAATAACGCCTTTAAATTTCGGGTTGATATTTATTGAATAGCAGAAAAATAAATTAATTGAATTTAAACGTACTTTAGTTTGTTGTTGCAAGTGCTGAGAAGCAATTTTGCACAGCATGTGTTAAAATGAGCTCTGAGAAGCAAAATTGCACAATATGTATTATGTGTTAAAATGAACTCTGATGAGCAATTTTGCACAATATGTATTAAAATGAAGCTCTTTCATTGACTACCAGCTGATTTTTAGGAATTATTTTTTTAAATTGGTATTTTATTCTGATCTTTCTATTTTGCTTTAATTCTTGTCCGAAATTTCTCTCGTGTTGTAAAAATAGTAATACTTTTTTCAAACTTCCTCATTATAATGAATATAAATGTTCCATTCCCATATTTCTTGAACTGACTTTTGAGGAGTATGCTTTATAATTTCCCTCATGTTCCAGAATGCTCCGCATCTTTAGCTCAGGGTGGTTTCTTTGTGAATGCCGGCCTTTATTATTGTTCCAAGGACTACCAGAAACTCTTTGGTACAAGGTGTGCTGAGTGTGGGGACTATGTGGAAGGAGAAGTAGTCACTGCACTAGGAAACACATATCACCAAAAGTGCTTTGTTTGTGCCAGTTGTAGGTGAGATACTTTCCACTAGCTTACTCTTATTAATTGCAAGAATGGATTTTTTAAGGGGGTAGAGGGAAAGAATTCGTCTGTTAAAAGTACTTTCTCGGAAATATTAATGGTTCTTCTCTTCAGCAAAATAAAACAAAAAGCTAACTAATGTTCTCTGTTTCAAAAAATGTATTTATTTCACCCATCATGACCCTACCAATTCTATGTCAGTGTGAATGATAAATAAATAACACACCAGTTGGAAGACGTTAGACCTGGTTGGATTAATACGCACCAGGTCGGCATGCAGGGATGATATATGTTGGTGGAATTGGGCTTCAAACACATTTCCCTTTGATTCTAAAGATACGACTGCCACCATTTCATAAATATCACTTCCTACATTTTATCAATTTTTTTTATTTCAAGTCTGAAAAGAATAATAATGAAAAAAGATGATGCTGTACCAAATAAAAAAAATTTTCAGGTGGTGTGTTATTCACTTATCACCTACACCAACCCTACCTTTACAAAGAGTTTAAGGCTGGAAATGGGTCGACGGAAAGCTGCTGTGAGTTATAGAAGTTTGTAGAGGATAGTGCCTGCGCAGGTGTCATCCTCAACATCTGACTATGATTCAAAATATTGACGTCTGTCCCAAAATTGCCCTATAGCAGGCTGAAAGTAGGATAACTGAACTAAATTAATTCCCCCAACTGTTAATTATTTTTAATTCATGGTTTGCTTTCTGAAAATGACCAAACTACTCATTACCAGTATTTACTTATTTAAAGAATTACTTAAGAATTACTCAATGTGTTAAATACAACTCTTGTTGTAAAATGTAATTTAAATAATGAAGAACTGAATTTTTGATTGAATCATTCTTAATATTTAATCATCTGTCATTCACTTATAGTCCAAACTAACCAATTTTTTTAATAAAAATAGGTTAAATTCTCAAATTTTTATTAATGATTTTATCTTCATAAGTATATTGAATTATTAGACTTTTATACAAAAATTCAAACTCAAGTTAATGTTTTATGCTTTTACACATGTTGCACACTTTATATAATTATTATGAAAATTTTCCAAAAACAAACATTGGAGAATGTGGAAAATGGAATCTCAAATTGTCTTTGAATATTTGATTGCTGTCAGCTGAAAAAGATTTTAATAGAATTTGTTACATTTCCTTCCATGATATACTCTGACATAATTTTGTCTTTTTAGCTGAGTTTTAATTTTGCTTTTTGTAGGCAGCCTTTTCCATCAGGAGAAAAAGTAACCTATACTGGAAAAGATGTTCTCTGTACCAAATGTATTCAAATCCCTATAGTGTCTTCAGAGTCCCCAGTGCAAGAAGAATCTCAAGTGCAAAATGGACCTGTTCGTAAAAGTGAGTTTTATTTCCTACTAACCGTTTAAAGAGACATTTTTTTTTAGTAATAGTATATTAAAATATTTTGTGGATTGAGATTGATTTAAGAAGATAAATTCATTTTGATTTATTAGATAAAAATAAATTTGATTTGCTAATTAATAAAGATGCTTTGATCTGGTTTGAGATAACACATTTAGGTTTTTGTTTTGTTGAAAAATTTAGTGAGAACTTGCGGCAAAATTGTTTACACAATATTGGCTTTGCACTGTTTGGCGTTGGCACTTTACTATCTCAAAATAATTATTAACTATGATTAATTTCATTGCTAAAACCACTTTAAGCAGTCAAAGTATTTATTAACCCTCTGAGTGTTTCACACGTATTTCTACGTTGACCTTGGACAACCCCAAAATCGTTAAACACGCATTTCAACGTGTGGTCGAAAACACCCCGAAATCGGTTTGCACTGTATTTTACGTTCATTGTGAACTGTCTCTAAAGTGTAACACACGTACTTTTCCTAATTTCTTACCCCCCTTTCTTGGTTTGACATCTTGATTGATTATCCGGGGAGAGCACAGGTCAACACAATGAAGACTGATAAGGATGTATTTACTGCAAATTGGAGATGGCACAGGATCCGCAACCCCACTCTCCCCTGTGGTGTGGGGAATTTTAATGCTATTTGCATTGAGGTTATATTTCCGGAAGAATTGCAGTGTCGGATTTTTTTTTTTTGTTTAATGTCAGCCTGGTTTGATGCTATATTATGTTTCAAGTACTATTCTTTTAATACAATTTATGTGATATAAGATTTTTTTTCAATGCCTCAATGCTTTAAAGATACATATCGAATGGTTACGTAAAATAGATATTGTGGTTTAAGTAAAATAGATTTTGTTCCAATACCGCATTCAAGCATAAAAAAATTGAAAGCCTAGGGGAAGCTAAGAAAATCTGCTATTTATATATAGTTGAACAGTGTTCTTGAATCAGCACATTTCACCCACGTTCAACTAGTTTTATGATATTAATGTAAACTTCTTTCATATTAATAATCTCCATCTACTCATTTTTCATTTATAAAAATAGAGTAAAATTAAATTTTTGTCAAAAAATAGAGCAAGTTTTAAGGTATATGAAAATGATGCATTATTTTTATTGTTTTATCTTTCAGATCAAATCGAAAATTTCAGTTTTACAATTATTTCATTATATATGTATTTGATTTTTATTAAAAAAAATAATTTTCAGGTTTAAGTGTAATTTTTTTAGACTAGAACAGATTTTAACTTCATTATTACAACATTTAGAAAAATGTTTTAAATTCATAAAAATTACAATGAAAAAATTCATTCCGAAAGATAATTATCATTTTATTAAATAATTATTAGCCGGAAATTTATTTTTAGGTCACTCTGAACTGAAAAAATGACGTACATGGAAATAAAAATTAAAGAAAGTGGAAAAAAATTTTATTTTTTACATTGTAAAATATTTTCTTTTTGTTAAAGGCAGGGGAAAATATAGTTTAGATGAAAACGTTATCGACTAAATTTAATGTTTGGGTGTGTGATCTTATCAGACTTTTAATAATCTTATTATGAGACTGATAATATCTGCAGCTTAACTCTCTTACGTTTATTTGAATAATCAATGAAGATGTTTATTTCTTGCTTAAAATAAAAGAAGACAAAAATATTTCTCAGAAAATATTATACGAATACTGTATTTGCACATTAGTTCCTTGAAGCACAATTTTTTTCCTGATGTGTTATTAAGCATTCTTCTATAAATGATTAAAACTATATAGCTAAATTGAATTGCTTTCGGTAAATGAATGCCAACTGCAAGTTAAATTTTTATTCATGCTCTGAGAAAAGAAATCCACTAATATATGTTAGAAACCATTGATACATCCAGATCCACTAATAACAACTTTGAAGACTGATCTTTCAGTAATAATAGCAGTCTCTGGCTTTGGATTATTTCAAAATATTACCGTCACCTGCCAGATCATGTGTTTTATTACATTATCTTATGCGTGCATGCTGTAATTTGTAAGGTGTAATTTTTTTTATAAAATTATGATTTATCTGCTCCATTTTCTTCATTCTGAACTTTAATAAATAATATTTCAACTGTAAATAAAATATTTATTTTCTATATGTTTTGACATTTTTTATTTTATTTAACTTATTTGAAGAGTAAAGGGTCAGTTTTAAGCTTGTTAAATTTGCTTTATATTTTCGAAAAGAACGGTACGATACGAAACGGCCCCCAAACTTTTTTATATTCCTCACCGAGAACGGCCAAAACATCTATGAAGTGTCACTATTTTGTCGTCAATTAACAATTTTTACCAATGATACCATTTTAATAACTTTTACTGATCTTAAAGAGCACGGGAATTTTGTCAGAAGTATTTCTTCAGTGAATCAATCATGCTATACCCACTGGCGGATTTTGTCAGTATGGGGACACAGGCGCAAAATTGCTGTGAGGCCCCTCCCCCTACCCAATGTCGAAAATTCATCTTCGGCTTAGTATTACGATATAGATCGAATAGGTTTTGAGGCCCCCTAGATGCACGAGGCGAGCGCCTCTAACACCTGTGCGAAAAATCGTCACTGTATATACCAGTCCTCTGCTACGACCTTTCTCAAACTGATTCTCTATCTGTTTATGTCACATGTTTTTCACGTACAGATAGACATAACCATCTGTTAAAAGCACTGTATCGGGGAACATCGTTGTATACTGCTGATACTAATCCTATTGAGAGTCTGATATTATCTGCAGCTCAACTGTGTAGAGATTATTTCAATTATCATTGAAAATTTGTATTTCTTCCTAGAACCCAAAACTATTTCTAAGAAAATATTATTTCTTACTTCAGAGACTGCATTTATGCATTGGTTCCTTGAACCATTACAGTTTTGCTGATTTGCTATTAAGCATTATTCAATATGTGATCAAATCTAAATGCTTAAATTCCAGTGCTTTTGGTAAATCTTATACCAATTCTGAGGTGAATTTTAATAAATGCTATGAGACAAGAATCCACTATTATGTGTTACAAACCTTTGATATATCCGATATTAACAAGCTTAAGGACAGTTCTTCCAAAAATAATAGCAGTCTCAGGCATTGAATTATTTCCAAATTCCACCATCACATACTATATAATGTGTTTTATAGCAATATCTTGGATGTGTATGCGTGTGCTGTAATTTGTAAAGTATAAGTTTTTTATATAATTCAGATTTATCTACACGTTTTTATTTTCATTCTGAACTTGAATGGATAATTATAAAACTGCAAACAAGATATTTATTTTCCAAGTAGTATGGTATACATGAATGAGATATATAATTTAATTTTTAAAATTTTGTATAAAGAATAAAGTGTCATTTTTATGCTTATAAAATTCCCTTTATATTTAGTACGAAAAGACCCAAAACTGTTTTTGAATAGCACAAAAGGGAACCTGACTAATTTCGAATATGTGGTAGATTTTCC
>BGPR01035926.1:0-15744 GCA_013235015.1 Araneus ventricosus | reverse complement strand
CAGTGTAATATAATGTTATAGCAACTCTATGGTTTCAATGCATGAGCTACCACAGGATCTTAGTAAAAATAAAGCTTCCATTGTTTGATGATTTTTTTTTACCCAATTTGAAACAACCATTTCATAGTAATTTTACTTCTAAAAAAATTGAAATATATTATACTTTAAAATTATTGATAACTTTATCAGATATCTGTTAACATTAATCAAAATAATTCATCAATTTTGTTCTACAGTTTTTGTTGAGAACAATTTGTTTCGAATATTCATTGCTACCATAATTTTACAAATTGAAAGAATTCTCAAATTCTGAGGATGAATACCGAATCTCAGAATTGAGCTCAGTGTTAAATGCTTGTTAGTATATCTGTGGCAACTATGGCAATCATTAGGAAATCTAAAGTAAAGAAATATGCAACTGAGGTAATTTACAAATTGAAAGATTAGTAATTTAATTTTAAAAAAGCCAATTTGTCACTTACCTCAAACTTCTAACAGTTATTTATAATTAAAAAGTCATTTATGCTTCAAGTTTTTCTCTCTCTATATATATATATACAAAGTAGAATTTTATATTTACCATGCTTAAAAAGGGGCATGCAATATTTAACAAGTATGCTTCTTATAGATTGCTAAACGACTTTTATTTTAAACAATTGTTTAAAATATAAAACAGATTTCTCTAGGGAAAAAAAATCAAAACTAGTTCAAATAATTTATTTATGCATATTTTTTTAACACAAATAGGAGAATTCTTTTAGTATTCAAAATACATTTTACAAATATATCACTGAATAAGGCATTCAATAATCACTTTCTACTATTTTTTTGTATACAATTTATATAATTCCCGAAATAAAATAATTAAGATACATATACATACAGAATTCTGCAAAAGGTTTTATCTAGATTGTCTGTGGACAAAATTAATTCTGAAAAGTTCTTTCACAAAACACAATATGCAATGAAATCAACTGCCTGACAACATTTCTATTGAGAGAAAAAAATCAAAGTTCATACCACAATTTATTAAAACGGGAAAGAACATAATTTGCTAACTTTCGGTGCTGTAGTATAAAGTAGTTAATAAATTATTAAATGAAACAGTATTTTAATAATCTACACATCAACATTTAACCCTCTGAGCGGTGCAAACGTCTTTTTACGTTTATCATGTTCAGTTCAAAAGCAAATAGCTCGTATTTATAAGTATATTTTCTTAAACAATCATGGATAAAGTATTCTTAAGATTTCAGAGATATAATTAAATATAAAAAAGATCGATTCATTTACTTTAAAAGCTAAGTTTTCTAACTTCTAGCTAAAAGTTCAAAATAATTGGGCACTCAAAGGGTTAAGTAGCAATAACCAAAATGGCAGTATTTAGAAATTAAAAGACATACGAATATATATTTTAAGTATACAAAAAAAGAAAAAGTCTTATTAAATCTTATATATTATTACATAAGATTTATATATAGACTATTATTATTTTATATAGATGATATATATATTATTAATCATATATTATTAAATCTTCAGAATTTATTTTCATATTTTCCTGAAATAATTTCTATGAACAAACATTTTCTTTCAAGTACTCAAAATTAAAAAAGCCTTAAGTTTATGAATATTTCACTTTAATATTGAAAACCAATATATAAAATACATCCTCAAATAACAGAAATAACAAGACATTAATTAGTAATATGTACTCGACCCTATCTAAAAAGTTTCGCAAAACAAGAGCTGATATAGGTAGGTAGGTACCTTTTCAAACTTACTACAACTTCTATGTTCGCAGCCCAACAAAGTATATTATGTGGTTGGGATCAACTTTTTGGGGTGGTTGGAGTCTATTACCAATATGGCAATTCTTATTACTAATTAATAGTATCATTAATTAGTAACATGAAATACAAAAATTAATGTCTACTAATTTTGATAAAATGTATACTTTTTCTTTTGATGTTCTTATTAATAATCAGCATTAAGAAAAAAAATTAACACAAAAACAAAGTGAAAAAGATTTCAAAATATTTTGTTTCTCGAAATTCTCTGGTTTAGTTCAGTTTAGTTATTATAACATCCTGTTTTGTAGCAACAGAAGGGCTATCAAACTTCTGCACAAAACCAGCAAGAGGATGTTTGGCTCCCCTACATATGATTTAACATGCAACAGACCCATATGCATGGCAGATCTTCAGTGGAATTGGGTTTCGAGCCTGAAACCTTCAGGCCCCTAAGCCGAGACCTTACCGCTAGGCCACTGCAACTCCTGAAATTCTCTGGCCACTTCTGTTATCAAAATGAGATTTGATTGTTACCACAATTATTTTAGATGAATCCTCATATGTACATGTTCTTTATAAAAGAAACATTTCAAAAGCATAAATAAGAGACTCATGGAGTTTAAGAATCAAAAGCTTAAATCTTTTAATTGCTATTAAAACTGTCTTATGATAAATTGTTCCTTTTTTAAAATAAAAGGCTACCACTTAAAAAAAAGATGAAAAATGTTAAATAAAAAAAAAAAACGACTGCATTAGTATTATGAACATTTCAAATTAAAGATGAAAATCAGAAATGGACTCTTGATTGACATTAAACAAGTGTACATATCTTTTAGATATAATAAAAGAACATCAAAAATTAAGAGCCCTAATATAAGAGAGGAATGAAGATTTTAAACTCCTTAAAATGGTAAGAAACAATTGAACAAGATCATTGATGAAGCAATTTTGGCAAAAGCACATATTTTGTAATCTATAAAACAGTTTCGTAAAATAAATATGAGACAAGGTTAACATAACATCAGATCTTGTAATAAACACTCATGTGTATATAAACAAAATGTATCTCCTTTGTACATTTTGTGTTATACATTGCAGTTTTTAAACTAAACGTTGAAAAAAAAAAGTTAGAGAACTATTTGGTATTATTTGGATTTATTAAAATTTCTGAGTTAATACATTAATAGTAAGTTAGTACTGTTCAATTTACATCACAAAAAATATCAAATGGTTTTACTAAATACAACACTAACCATTTTTTAAAGAATAAAAGAGAAATGTCAACTCTTATAAATTCAGTTCTACAGGAAATATAATGGTAGTGGTGGGGAGACCATACCAGTAAAAAAATAAAACTACTTTACAAGGGACAACATAATCATGGTTTGAACTTCCATCCATAACATTTAAGCAATTTAATTCATTTTTATGTGTGTGCTATGTGTATGTGTTATGTGTAAGCATCAGTATATTTCTTTTTGTGGAAACAATAACAAGTTTAAGGTTTGATCCTATAATGAATAACAGAATGAATGAAATAATATCCTATAATGAATCTATGGACAGAAATATATAAAATATTTATATTGTTAGATTTATTGGATTGGTCTTCGCATTAAAGAGTGATTACAACAAGAAAGAAAGCAAATTCATTCTTTGCTCTATTCATGGAGAATAGGTCTTTAAAAAATCAATTTTAATAAACAATCTTACATGGCAATTTGTTTCAGAAGATTCGTCTTTTCTTGAATAAATAGTTTATAATCAAGTAACATTAAGAAAAAATTTTATACTCTGTATTCCTCTACCAACAATTAAAATAATCTACCTTCAGGGATATGATTTGCAAGCTTTGAGGGTGGCTGACATGGTTCAAAATTCAATTCATCAACATGGACTTGATTGTTAGTAGTTCTGTTTTATTTTATTTAACGCCAATGCAATTGTTTTGGTGTTTATCTGTTTTTAATTCTAAATTGTCTTTTGTTTGTTGCTAATTTCAATAAATGATTTTTAATGCATATTGAAGAAAGTTGATTATATAAATAGTTATGCATAGCTTGGACAAGGTGGGAACTCAGACAATCAGAGCTTTACTACATTTTTGAAATTCAACACTATAAAATTATTAACATAAAAACTATCAATCTTGACAATTCCATTATAACTTTTTTTTCATAGACTCTTTTTAAACAAAAATAGAGAAATTAACCCATTCAATCCTCTAACAAAATTTTGATTCTGAATGTTAACTAATAAAGGTAAAATTGCCTTCCAACAAATACTCCAGAGATATCAATTTTATAAAAAGAAATTTTAGAAACATGCCTAAAAACAAAGTTACATATTATCAAGCTTGTATATTGAATGAAAGAATTAATAAAAAAGAACATTTAAAATGAAAACAAGTTTTATCAAAATTATTTTCATTTATATTTGTAAGTTTTAAAAATCTTTTAATTTTTTATACTTTAAATCAACAGTTATTCTGGTAGAACAGTAGAGGGCAGAGCAAAAGATAATACAAAAAATGCACCAAGAACTGCAGCAACAATAGCCGAAATTGGCTTTTGTGTAGTAAGTATATAAGGCGATTACAAGACACATTTCATATAACATATATTCTTTCATTATAAGCATAAGTTATACTTCAGAAAAGCAATATACAGTAGTATTCATTTTATCTAAATTCTACAGTAAAATTTGTCAGATCTGTTTTGAGTTAAAGTAACAGATTTACATATTTTTAAAGCAAATAAATCAAAACAAATACCATCTTAAAAATGGATATGTACTTAACAGGTAAAAAATAAGTTAGAAAAATAATACACAATTAAACAATAAAAATTTCAAAACATAATAATTCACACAAACATATATATACAACACTTAAATATAAATAAAAAGTAATATATATTAAGAAGATATTTTCCATTTGGCAGTTTTATAAAAAAATATTCTAAATATTGTATCTTAGAAATAAAAAGATTTACATTTAAGAATGTAGCATTGGGCTTTCAAAATAAAATAATAATTTATCCATTTTCAAAGTAAGCAAGAAATATGTGGACCACTTATAAATTACGATTCAAGTCTTTTCCACATAAGCATGTAACACAATATTCAATATTTGACACTAATCAGATTCATAAGCATTTTAACAAAAATGCATACAAGTAGTAATTAAAAAAAAAAAGCTGCCAAATATAAACCTTATATTTAATTTGTACTTATTTATGATAATTTCACAAGTGACATCTTTTCAAATCAACATGCAAAGTAAATGCAAAAAGGATACAATTTTATATAAATATAAAATGTAAATATTAAAAATTTAATTTACTCATTTTGAGAATAAAAAACTACCTTTTTACTAGTTACACAGCTTATCAAAAAAGGAAACATAATTACATGCAAGGATTTTTTTAAAAAATGTACAACTTTATAGAAACAAGCCCATTTGATTTGAAAGCACATTAAACATAAAATCTCCTCAAACACTAACTTTGTACAATGAACTACAGAAAATTACTAAGAAAAATTTCATTTTAAAAAACGGCTGGATTTCAAAAAAATCGGCTGGGAAGGAAAAAAAAAGATATTGCATTGTTCAATGAACACTTCTTACAAAATGCACAGAACAATAAGAACACCAATTTTCAGCCATGATATATGTTTACTTTTCATTTATTAGTTATGAAAATCTCATATGTATTCGATTTTAGATATTTTTACAAAATTTGATACCAAATGTCTTTAATGAAAAAATAACAAGCAACAGAAAAATAATTGCCTACAATCTTAAAATACTTTTTTATCCATGTTTTCCCCCAGGTTTGCAGCATGATTATATTTAACACATACAGAATTTTCATTTGGCGTGCATTAAGAACTGTGAAATGAAATTGCATACTCCTAATATCATAATGAAAATGTGAATGGCTGCATTATATGCAGTAAGCTGTTTCTTCTCATGAAGGGCTTTCATGTAGGTAATACATGGGAGAGTAAAAACAAAGGCTAATCCTGATACTGCACCACAGTACCTAAAAGTATGAAAACTTGTTAACTCCTTCACAATAATATTTGCATTTTTAATTACAGCATATTTACACTACATTATGTAATTAGGAACACAAATGCTGACTTTGGTCAATGTCATCCAATCCAATCTGACATATAGCAGAATTCTAAAAAAAAACGAAACAACTGAGGTTTTGGTATTCCAGTTACTTAATAATGGTTAAACGGCTTACAGAGGAATCTAGCATTTAGATTTATTATCATCAGTAAAATTCTTAGAAGGCAACTACCATCATTTTTAAATGTCAAAATGAAATTGATTGATTAGATTACTATGCCATTTTGAAACTACATTGTGGATATTTGGGGATGGACCAAGTAATTTAAAATATTCAGATGGAGTCTTGCATCTGCACAGGCGATCCCCAGTCCAAACTTCTACACCACACCAGATGTGCAATTCAAAATTTAAGTTATCATAATGTATACAAAAATAATAAGCATCATTTTGTTCTAAGTTTTCCTATAAAAATACTGGCTAAAGCTTCAGATATATCTGAATTTGGAGTGCATCTGAATTCCAAACAAAAATGGAATTTAGATATTCAAATTTGCCACCCAAAAATAAATAAAATATTATTTGTTTCCATGATAGTGTTCAAGGATATGCACAGACATATTTCAGAGCACAATAAAAAAACAAAGCAAAGGCAGAAAAGGCCTTTAAAACCGAACATATCTTGTAACCAATGGTTTAAACCCTGACTACAACTCAAAAATGGACGATATCTGCCATCCAATGAGAAAAATAGATCTATAGAGATTATGGAAACAAGAAAATTCATGTCTTCCGGCATTTACTGTCTATAACTAACCAGGAACAGAAATATAAGCTAAAGTCTAACCTGCAAGATCGTACGGGTTAAGGTCTTAAAGGGATATTTTACTTGCCTTCAATAAATAGGTTGATACAAATGGCTAACAGCACCATTTAAATTAAGCTGTCTGCTGGAGAAAATAAAAATAAAAATTGAGGTTTCATACCACATTCTTTTTCAAAACTGTAAACAAGTATAAGACAAGAGCCCTTTAGAATGTGAAAATAGCATAAATTTAATTTTGAAAAAAAAATTAACTTGTGGGGGTTTCTGCAAAAAATTCTGTTCTTTATGCACAAATTTTTAAAAGCTACTTTTAAAATAAGTTAACATTTAGCATTTAACTTTCATTTAATTCATTTTAGCATACAACTTTTCATTTAAATTTAAAACTTCATACAAATTAAAAATTATTAAGACATTAAAAAAACTAATGAAAACTCTTCTAGACTTAACATGCACTACAAAACACCTTGCAAAGGAGAGCAATGCCTGCAATCCTTTATTAAATCATTGAAAAATACATATTCTTAAAAAAAATTGTAGTCTGGATCATTATGCTCTGTTAAATTGTTAATGCTTGAAATAATATATTTTGTGCCAAAGTCAAGATAAACACTGAGAGTCGAGAGACAACCTCACAAAGTTTGCAAAAAGTATCCAACTAGATCATGAGTACAATACACAGTTCAGATGACGATTGGTTTTTGAAAGTTTTTTAAGATTAAGAACAAAACCAGAAAGGCAGAAAATATAAATGATATGGCATATTATTTCAACTTCTTCAAATAGTGGATCTAAATGAGTATAGGTATACTTAGCTTGTAATTTTCTATAAGTGAAACTGAGAACGAAATCAAATTAATTTAATAAACAATTTGATATCATAGATGCTTTTTAAAAAGGAAAATTATAAGTTGCATTTCAGCAAGATACACAAGCTAGAATATTTTACGAAAATTGTTTCATACTAACCTTATAATGGTGCCAACTTTAGGTATAAAAATGTTGAAAAGGATGCATACTGTTAGGACACAAGCATTTAGAAGGAATACTGGCTTCCAACTAGAAAGGAAAAAAAATTATCCAAGTTTTAAATATACAATACAAATAAATAAGGAGGAAACATACAGGGTGGCCCAGCGGGTAATGCTTGAAAAACAATCTAATAGATGGAACTAGCTGCGAGCAAGTGAGATCAAACTTGGTGCGCATGATCATTGGAGCAGGCAATTGCATAGGTGTGCGTGCTGTTAGCGAGCGGCGAGTTCCAGTGTGTTGTTCAGTTGCAATTGTCGCAAGCGAAAATGAATAAATATTCAACAGATATTCGAGGGTTTATTGTGCTCGAAATGCCATGCCTCAGAACAAGAACTGGCCGGACAAAAGGACTGCAGTTCACACGATTGACTGCAAAGTCTGTTAACGTGTGATGGATGGTTTCCAGAACTGCCTCACTGCTGTCCTTGTTAAAGAAGGCGGTCACTTCGAACCCTTTTATCAATAATTGCCTACTATGTAATTTCAATATATATCATTAAAATCTTTTCATCATTCATTTTTGTTTTAAAATTCCGATTAGTTTCAAACATTACCGCTGGGCCACCCTGAATTATAAATGTGGATATCTCAAGAGAAATACATTCATCTATAAATATATAGTCCTTCATGTATGCAATGGGGAACTTCAGCATTTTTTAAAAACACGTGAAAGCCATCCGTATTTGTAGAAAAAATCATTTGAGTTTCAAATATGCAAGTGAAATTTTACATAAAAATTTATTTTTTTAAATATTGAGAGCAAAAGATGCACTGAAATGGCAGGAATCATGATGAAATCCGAAACACACTCTCACAAGCCAAGTAGATTTTGATGTCACAGTTGCCTTCCTTCACATACTTTTCTTTCGCTACTTTTGTGCCCTGCTTTGAATCAAGGGGTTTGTCCCAGCTAACATTTTAAAAGTGAAGTTTTTGGCTTTTCTACTATTCAACGTTCAATTTCACAATGGATATTGGTTTTGTACAAGGTAAATTGGATAATTTTCCAAGGATTGATTCTACAATGATGTCAATGTATTTTAAGAAAAATTCCGATTTTATGATGGCTGAGATACGAGGAATAAAAGCACAACAGCAAGATTTCTCCTTTTTTGTCTTATAATCCTCCTCAATGCAACAACATAAAACAAACTAAAATGATGAACTTAGCTAAAAAAAACCCTCGTCATAACTCAGAATCCAAACAGTATCCCCTGGTGTGTATACTAATTTGTAGACAGACAAACTGCTTAAAAAATAAAAAAGCATGAAAAACAGAACTGATGAAACAAAATTAATTCTAGCTTAACTTCTTTTTAATGTTAACCGAATTCGGCATAAAAAAAAGAAAGGAAATCTTTAAACTCCCATAAAAAAAAAATCCACTGAAAATGAAGAAATAAATTAATTCTGGTAATGCTATTATTAAATCATCAGTATACCCGTGAATCAGCATAAATAAGAAAAAAAAGCAGGAAACCGCTAAAGGCCAGATACGTTTTCATGTATGTGTTCGCGCTTAACTTTTTAAGTGAAAAATAAAAATAAACTTTTAAAAAATTAAACAAAACCATGGTTTGAAAAGTATAAAATAATTTTCTTTTTAAAAGCGGTGCCAAAATAGAAACAATTTTAAACCTATTTATCAACCTTAATCAACAATAGAACCTTAAAACTATACATGGCTACCACGTAATCTTTGAATACGAGCTCATACAGGTACTTATTCGTTTAACCTCATCTTATACTTATATCAAAAACAGAAACAAATAAGAAATTCAAGGCTCTTCATTACAGTGCTTCCTGATATTCTTATGGGTTGTTGATATTGTTATGGGTTTCTTAAAATGTAAATTCCATGTAATCAAAAAAGGAGGATAATAGAGGGAAAAAATTAAATTTAACTATTTACTTTAAAATACTAGTTGGCTATTGGCCCTCAAAGGGTAAAAAAAATAAATTCCATGTCATCAAACGGGGAAAAACTAATTAAATTTAGCTATTTGGTTTTAAATATCTTTTTCTTTTTTGGCTGCTAACCTCACCTTACACTTCTTTTAAAAACAAAAAAGATATAGAATTCTGAATTTACTGTGCTTCATGATATACAATTTTAATAGATACAATATAGATTAATAACTCACATCAAAATGATCTCCACAAACATGACAAATGCTGCTTGTTGATAATTCCGGATTAAGCTTTGGATCTCTCATTGCTTTACACCACTTTTTGCGAATAACATAATTTTTTGCACATTGATAAATAAATTATCGGGTGCCGTTACAGTTGTATTACTACATTTAGGAACAATACAATACTTGTATCTTGTCGACATTATTTTATCTGATGTGATAGTCGGAAAATATAGAAAGAAAAGGGAATCTCTACAGAGAGATGCGAATGGGAAGGAAACGTGTGTCTCCCTGTCCGGCAACTGTAATGTCAGACCCGTTTCGCACCAAAATGGATCGTTTTTCCCGCGAATTCTGAGAGGCGAACTTTGATTGCAAAATAAAAAACTGTCTAGAATTTTTTTTTAATGTTATTTTTCGTTTTGAAGCATTTTAAATCGATTTAAAAAATTAAAAAAAATTGCTGAAGTGCCCCATTGCTGATGCATTTTTCAATTAAAAACAATGTTTGTTATAAGTAGGCAATGTTCATTAGCAATATTTAATTGTTAATATATAGCTTAACTTAAACTGTCAAAGAAACACAAATTTTATGTGTGTGACTTGCTATTTTTTCAATGATTTAAATAAAAGAATTTTATTTCTTCGCACATAATTGCATTTGGTGTAAATTATGAAAACAACATGATCAATGTTTTGTAATTTAAATGGCAGCAACACTTTTTTTTCTACATTCAAATTTTTGTTCTTGTTAACAGGAAAGATTTTGAAGAAGATAAGGCATTTAGTTTTACACCATACACCAAATTTATAATTATTATTTTTATTTTTTGAGAAATATAGGTGCTGCACTACTAAACCATTAGGATTTAACTCTTGACACAAAATTAACCTGTCTCTCCTCTTATCACTCTGAGGATATTATTACTCCTTTGTCTTATTGCATCTTGAAACACATGATATAGGTTTACCATTAATGAGAAAAGACAGCAACGAGCAGTCTAAAAGGATCATAAATTTTTGGAAAATAAGGAAAGGGGAGGGGGGGGGGGGGCATTTTAGAATTTTAATCCAAAAATTTCCATTTAAAAAAGAAATTTTTGGATTTTTTTTCTTAGTTGTAATTGAAAAGTAAGTGTGTCATGATTTGCAGATTGGTAAGATGCTTGGCATTTCTTTAAAATTTGGCAAATTTTAATACAGTGCATATCAAAAGTTTAAAGCACAAGAATAATTTTAAAATAAAACTTTAAATATTCATTCTATTTTAAATCAGTGTTCATGCATGTAAAAAATTACAGAATTAAAATTATACTTGATATTAATCATGTTTTAAAACTTTATTTTCAACCATCGGATTTAGCAAAAATACAAAAATTGATGCGGCAAAAGTTTAAGCCCAGAAGTGTTTTTTACAGTAAAGTAAAAATAAAATTTAATATTTGATTATCATTCTTTTAGATTGAATTAGGTGAAATACTTGGTTATTCATCAATAACACTAAGTTCTGCATCAGTTTTGGATTTTGTTCAAACCAAGCATCCTCAATAGCTGAATGCAGTTCTTTAAAGGAAAAATTACCATTTTGATAAACTGAATGCATGAGGAAACCCTACACATTTCTTATGGGGTTCAAATTAGGACTTGCAGCTTGCCAGTTCAAAACTGACACCATATTGGATTTAAGTCAGTGTAATGCAAGAAAGTCATGATGTTGATTTGGAGGTAGGGATTGAAGCATTGTTATGTTGAAAAGTCCAATCTGTTCCACCTAAAGTTTCACTGAAAGGGAGCAAATGATTGGCAAGTGTCTCTTTGTAGTTTGCAGATTGTTGCTGATCGCTAAGGAAGGCTAGGGTTGTCTGACCAGTGAAACATATCCCCATACCATCAGAAATCCACCCCATGCTGTCTACTACACATGCTCCTTGGTTCATGAATATCATGCCAATAGGAAACAATGCAAACCCATCAGGGCTGTCCAAATTCAACTTTTTTTCATTGCTGAATATGACATTAAGCTACATATCACCAAATGATGTGCTGTTTGATCCACTATAAATAGGGCATCTAACTTTTCATATACCTCGATTCTGAAATTCTTCTATGAATAGTTTTTTTTTTCAACAACTGTCTTCTAATAATATTTTTAATTCGAGAAAGATAATAATTCCAAGTTGAAGCTAAGTTCCTGATGGACCAGTCATCATGGGAGCTGGTCACCCATGGCCTTCTAGAACAAGAATTTTGTTTGAAGTCTTCACCACAAACCAAGTTTTGATAAATTCCATGTTTTCGAAATAAATTTGATAAATTCCAAATTTAAACTAACTGAAATTAAAGTTTAACTATAAAATTAAAGAGACTAAAGTTTTATACACATTTTCATTTAATTCTTCCTATCCAGCCATAGCAATTGAAGTTTATGAATACTTACAATCTAATGATATAAACTTTTAGGTTCCTCCTACCAAACAAATTTTAGCAATATTATTTGCTTTTCTGAATGCCCAGCATCAAAAGAACAATAATTATTGTGAGCTTGAAATGAAATTATAATTCCACATATTTTTGTCAAAAATATAAAACAATGAACATTTACTTACAGTTTGAATGTCTGTTTAGCAAATATATATTATTTATGCATATCATCTATTTTTAGTAAATTAAACATTTAAGATGAAAAACAAATTAACCACCATTTTCGTGAGCAACAGTATATTTTTCATTTTCAAAAGGAATTTGAATTTTTAATAGTACAAAAATCTTAGTCATCGCAAATATAATGTAGGATAAATACAACTTTTCAAATGGTGGAAAAAATATTTAATACAGAAAAAAATAGGTATATATAAAAGTTTATATATTTTCTAAAAATATATATAAAAGTTTATATATTTTCTAAAAATATATAAACTTTTAAAACAAAATCATGAAATGAAAACCAGGAAGACCTTTCTGGCATTATAAATATAGAAATACATCAATTATTCTATGTAATACTAAAGACAAAGAAGAATTGAAAAAAAAAAAAAATGAAAATCTCACCTTGGATATGTAGACCCATACAAAAAGTGCATTATTTGTACACGCAATATATACACAATCAATGGATATAATGAAATTACTTGAAAAAGTAAAAATATTCTGGCTATCAAAGCCATCCTGTCATCACTCTTGAAGTTATTGAGCAAATTCTGCAAAGAAAATTATATCCATTAACACAACAGTGACAGTATATTGCTAGAAGCATATAGTTTTCCATAATAACATGATTATATTTAAAATAATGTATAATATTTATTAATATCAATACTCCATAAAAAGTTAATGTGAGCATATTTAAAGACAAAATAAACATAAAAATTATATAGCCAGCAGGAGTGTTTTCCCTCAACTTTCTTGCACACTTAAACAATAAGCTGCATTTTGTGTTAAGTTTTGCAGTATATTGAAGAAAATCAAGTATGCATTTTGTTCTTCTCTTTGACTGACTGCATCCAAAATTTGATACAGATCTACAATCTTGTTGTCAAAACCACATACTGAATTTCATTTATGTAACTGGTTACATTTTAGAATATAGCTTTCACATGTATATGAATAGACAGACAAATAAAGTTAACCCTTAGCCAGATTTTTTCCAAAATTTGACACAGATTTACAAGTCTGGTGATAAATCCACAAGCAGAATACCATCCACCTGGTTGGTTGCTCGTTTTTGAGTTATTACACTCACATGCATATGAATAGACAGCTATTGGTGTATTTTGTCCAAAACTTGATAGAATTCTTCAATTATGGTGTAAAGACCACATACCAAATTTAATCCATCTAGCCTGTCGCGCTTTTAAGTTATCATGTATCAGGGAGTTCCAAAATACAGGGGTGCATCAAAATCTCAAGGTCAAATTTCTTTAAGCCTACAATACTTTCTCTTTGTATACAAGAAAGTATAAACTTCACAAAAATATACCAGATTTTTATTTAAATGTAACATATTAAACTGGAAATTCCTATATATCCTACAGATACAGTTTGGTTGTATGGCCAATTCAGGAAAGCATGAGGGCATTAGAACCTCTAGAAGTTAGTTGCTTTCCCATTTAGTTAATTAACAGCAGAATGTAGTTGTGAAAACTACTCATAGGGTGTGTAAATAAACAGTGATGGAAAATATACACAACAAATGCACAATAAACACTTCTATTGTAAACAAACATATTAATAATCCCTTGCAAAAACATATCAATAATCCCCTGCAAAAACTTCAATTTTTAACTATACTAATAATTATAATTTAATAATTGAAAATACTACATATATGTCAAAAGAACACATGAAAAATTTGAACATATCTTATAAACGCTGTTTCAATTAATACTATTGAAAAAGGCAATCCTAGAATTGGAGTTTTCAACAATTAAAGTGGTAGCTCGGCTTTGAACAAGCTTTTTCCATGCTAAATTGATCTTGTTGTACAAATCATCCATGTTACCAATTGTTTAAGAAACAGAAAGGGTAATTAACCCTAAATAAGAAGAAAGAAAAATTAGGTTACTTAACTCTGGCTACGAAATGGCAAGAAAGATGGAGTAATTTCTACTATAACAAAGTGTTGACAAGTCACAGTGTGTTTGGTGTGCATCGAGTGAGACTATTTGACAAAGAAGGAGGCTGTCCATGTGGTGAACAATCTGAGACTACTGAAAGTATTTTGTTAAGGCTTACCTCATAGAATTTTAAAAATGCCTTTTCCCAAGAGATGGTGCTGATGTTTACTAGGTTGTGACGTTATCGCTTTCATCAAATTTAGAACCTTTTTGCCAAAAACGAAACAAATGGTACTTTCTGGCATCTCAGAATAACTGAAGGGTTCCCTACCCCCATAAAGAAACCGTAACGACTTCTCACATTACAAAAGAGGGTCCATTACAGAAGGTTACATTAAAAGGAGGGTCGGTCAGAAAATTGTTTGAAAGATTTTTCTTTCAGCTGGTTTTAGAAACTTAATGAAAACAAATGCATATACTTCGAAGATTGCCTTTTTTCCGAATTAAGCTTATGACAGAGTAAATTCCAAGTGTGTACCTGAATATTTGAAAAATGGATGTTTCAATAACAGTAAATATGCTTCTAAAATAATAGCAAACTGAATTCATATTAAAATTAATAATATAAGTTAGTCTTCCTAATTCAGAATTTTGCATTAGGCGAAATAGCTTATTTAAAAGTAATCACAAGCATTCTATAAAAAAACCCCACTTTCTGCAATCAAATTCCTAAAACACTTAATAATTGGTTCCACACTAAAATAAATCAAACTTTAAATGTCAGATTTTCTTACGGGAGGGTAATACTTACGAACAAAAGTATATAAGTGTATTCCACATATCTCTGAAGTTATAGCAGATAATATTTATTACTAAAACAAAATATATATATATGAAATTAACATTCTGAAGATATTGTTCTCGCTATTGAAAAAAATGTGGCTTTCTATGCAAAACTGAAACAGTTCCAATCTGCTGCACTCTCATATAATGCAATGTTTAATTTTTGAAAACTATAGCATCAAATTTTTTCCTTTAATATTTCGCGAAAGCGATCTAGAGGTAATATCTCCAGCTGAACATTTTAAAAGTTACATCCTAGTTGCATAGTTTCATCCGGTTTTGTATATTAATTCTTTCTGTTACTTATGGTGTTAATCATTTTGATAAACATAAAAGTTGGCTGAAATAGTCCCATCATTTTAGAAAGATTATTTGGACAATTGAGTATATTTTCTGAACTTCAACTGGACATACTTTCAATAATGCAGGGGAGGGGAGAGTACAGCGTGTATAAGGCACATGGTCACGTCAGTGTAAA
>BGPR01035925.1:0-13083 GCA_013235015.1 Araneus ventricosus | reverse complement strand
GAAGGGATTGCTACCAAGAGATGCTGAGATACGTTACACGTGGTGCAACTTTGTGATGAATAACTTAGAGGAACCACCCAACATTCCTGCAGAAATAATATGGACGGATGAGGCATGTTTCCGCGTAAGGGAATGTTTAATAGACAGAACGTTCATACCTGATCGCTGGAAAATCCGAGATATGCTGTCGAAGTTCGATATGAACTACGCTGGTCGATTAATGTTTGGTGCGGAATTTTTAATGACAGGCTCATTGGATCAGTATTTTGCAAGGGAACGTTAACGGGACAACGATACAATCAAACGTTAAGAAGTACCTAATGGAGACATTCGAGAATTGAGTCATCGGGTATGGTGGTTTCGTAGAGTGGCCCTCGCGCTCACCTGACTTGACCCGATTGGACATCTTCTTATAGGGATACATAAAAGGTCAGGTATATGCGACCCCTCCGCCAACATTGCAGGAACTTCTACTTCTCATTACTGATGCGTGTGCCCCCGTAGCACCTGCCATGTTGCACAATGTGCAGCGAGAAATCCAGTCCAGAGTGCAAATGTGTATAGTGGCTAACGGAGAGCATTTTGAGCAATATAAATAAATGATCCAGAGGACAGGGGCATATCTCAGTTTCTTTCTTCCACTCTTTATGACGTGACAATTTTCGAAATTGTGACCAAACAAATGTTAATTTTTTGCATTCTCTTTTGAGTATTAATGTGCGGAAAGTATCTTTTCATACTGAATCGAGAGTGCTCTACAACTTTCTAAATTATTGTTTGCTCGTATTTTTCACCGTTTACGAGATAGGACCGCTAATTCCAAAATTTGGCGATAGATGGCGTTGTAAGTTGTCTCATCGAGTAGCGCTTAGCCTTTTTACTACACCTAGACACCAACTTTATGGCCTAAGCTGTCATCGTTTAGAAGTTAAAGGGGGGGGGTACAGATAACGGATGTAAGTGGGAACCCTGTATATATTTGGATATGGTAGAACAAGTGGAATTAGGACCAAAACCATCACTAATTTGTTTTACTGTATCACAGCATCTGCGCTAGATAAGTTTACTTTTAATAATTGAAAAAATAGAACGCTCCAAAAGTTCCGAATAGTCTGCAATTATTTTGATCCAATTAATTGAAAATAAGGAAAGCACTTTTCTGTTACATCATTAGTATCCCGGATTTAAAAGAAGACCATTATTTTCTATTACACGCAGTAAAAGGCTAAATGCCATAAACTAAACACATTTCTAATGTAAAATTTTCGCGATTTAAAAGATATATTTATCAATGACAATTCCATTCATTTTGTTGGTTTAAATTTATTCTGTTGAGATCGAATATTATTTTCAAACAAAGAAAATTAATTTCGAAAAGTATTAAATTCTCTACTTTAGATTTTTTAAAAAATCTTCATGATATAAGAAGTCTAGAATAAAGGAAAAACTAACACAAAAAATATATAATATATATTCTTGTACATAATTATGAGCACGATATTGTTGTTCTAGGAATGAGTTTAATTCAAACTGAACTTTTAATCGGTCGAATAATTTCAAAACATTTAAACTAACTTAAGAAAAGACGTAGAATAAGCGACAACTGGATTCTTCGTTCTGTGATCATTTGCTGAAAATGGTTCGATCGGATTTAACAGCGAAAGTGCTTAACCTGATGATCAACCAGCGTGTAATTGTTAACAGAATAACGTACGGGCTTAAATCAGTGTCTCTTGAATTAACTTAATTTATTTATTTTCTTTAATGATTGAATTTTAAATGCAAAGGTTGTTTGTTTAAATTAATGATTAGATTGAAATTCTGAGTACTTTCTTTTATTTTTATTCTAACAATGGATCTCTTTCTTCTAAGTTGCTTTGTAAAAAATATAAGCATGGTGAGATTAATTAACAATCCCATTATTTTCTTCTGAACTATAAAGTTTTAATTAATTTTACGAGAAGAAACAGTATAAGACTTAGAATGGTTGTCTGATTTGGTTACTGAACGGTATTCTTGCTCCTATGTTCAGTTGACTTCTGATTTTCTAATTGAGTTGAATGAAGAATTATGCAGAAATGTATATTGTTACAAACATGGAAAGTCGCTTCACAGCATTGTGAGTGTTATGGTTGGGTAGAGAGTTTTACAAGGGTAAGTATGAGATAACGGCTGTAGCCGGGTCTCGACCCCTGACCTTGGCGACGAAATATGGGATCTCAAAGGTGCTGGAATCTTCTCGATGTCTGTATTAGTAGAGGAGATACGCTTGAATGTACTAGATGATTCCATGTGACATCACGGCCTGCCGAGGGAGACTATATAAGGAGAGCGCTTGGATGACGGATGCAATGTTGATCGACTGGGATTGCTTTGGAGCGCGAACGTCTTTGGAGTTCGTCCGCAGTGCGAGCTAGTAAGCTGTTAGACGCCGAGCGGTAGTAGTGTTGATTCATTGGGAACGACTTTAGAGTTTCGTCTGCAGAGCGAGCTAGGAAGCTGGTGAGCTCAGCGCTATTGAAAGTGCTGTTATTGTCTTTATTAGTTATTTGCTGATTGTTTGTGTTGCTAAATATCAAAATGTTGAACTGTTATTACCTGTGAATTGTTGTTTGTTTACATTGCTGATCTGTGCAAGAACTATTGTTTCCTGTACCTGTGCTACGTGTTTTCCTGCATATTTGTAAATACAGCTTCAATCTCTATTATCCTGCGTGTTGGACTGTTTACACCATACACCCACAGAAAGACTTTTGTAACAGCATCCATCTCCTTAGAGCTAACTTCTAAATGTATTGTTGCCTGGTTGAAAGGGGGCTGTTAACTTTTGTGATTTGTTATGGGGAACAGTGGTAGATTTGTTATGGGTGTCGGCTACTGAGCAGGAGGGTTAGGTTAGATGAACGTCCCGTTTTGAAGCAGCACGAGAGCTATTTAGAGACGGACATCGTAATTTTGAACCGCGGTCAGATGCGGACGACACCTGAGGTAGCACCCCACTCTCCAAACTTCCGCGCCACACCAACAGCAGGGCCATTGGCCACTACGTATGATTTACCGTGCAACAGGCCCCATACACGGCGGATCTTCAGTGGAATCGGGTTTCGAATCTGCGACCCTCCCGAGCGGTCCCGAGGTCGAGACCTTACCACTAAGACACCGCGGCCTCTGAGCAGGAGGGCTCCATATTCGAAACTTGACTTCACTGAAGTTCCCACGCGTTTCTGAGCTTGATGCACGTTAAATCTGACATGAGTAAAATGTCCTACTGCTGAAGTTTGGAGAGGGAGTCACCAGTTTAGGAGTCATACTTGTTATCTGACCACGGTTCTTAATTACAAGTTCAGTCCCAAAATAATCCTTGAATCTAAACGGGAGGTTAAATGTGCCATATTTCCATGAAAATTAATTAATCGTAATTAATTGAAAATATTTACAGCAGAACGACTTTGAAATGTGCAAGCAAAATTATTATGATTAGCTTCTGTTCTGCATTTTCAAGAAAAAGTCTTGATGGAACATGATTTTCAAATTTTTCTTACCTGTAAGATTCCTCCCTAGTTCCGAAACAACCATATCATTAAACAACAGCTAGCAACAGAAGATACAGCTAATTTCGTTTCCGTAGGAAATACAATTTTTCGGAAAGTCATCTTGACATAAAATATTAAGTTTTTTTGATTTTATATGTATACACAGGCTAAGATAAATTTAAGATTTTATTAAAAAAATATTAAATTTTTCTGTGCTTGGAAGGATATAGGTTAATGTAACTAAATTAAATAATCTAAGGTGACTTTTTAAATTGAACCAAACAACGCTATATCTACAGTTACATCTACAGAAAAAATGCTATTAAGTTTTTACAAGACGCATTAAATCAAGAGTCTGTGGTGCCTCGTCAACTTAAAATCCACAGTGCTGAAGAGATAATTCTCAAGGGCTGAAAAACACTCCCTGTTCAAACCAGCGGAAGTCTTATACCCTCGATTTAAGATATACTTACACAATATGACGTGCTTTGTATTTAACTCCTTATATTGAAGAGAATTGTGTTTGCATTTTGGACCTTTTTGGTAAATTGCTTTGAAATCTCTGTTTGTTTTATATGAATATATAAGTGAGTATATGATTTATAAATTAATGACTTTTGCTAAATTTTATCTGACAGTATATTATTTACACTTTCCTGGTAAGAAGTTGCATTTCAGTGCGGCTGGCACTTCCAAATTCTGACGTAAAGACATTAACTTTGGGAAATAACATGAAAGTTGTATTGAACCGCGAATTGATCTTCAAGAAATAATGCTTGCCCGAGGCGTTGAAAATTCTCTTCTAAAACAAAATGGAAAATTTCGGAATTTTTTTGTAAAACGTCAGGATTTTCCTCTTCAAACTTTTGCTTGAATTTTAAATTAATTCAAGAAAAACCACCAGAGTTCTAGAGAGGACCGAAATCCAAAATCATACAACCAAATGCACCTTCGCAAAAATTCGAAAGGTAGAGAAAGTTGTCCAGAACCTCCATTCGACAATTGTAATTCAAAACAAAAGGACAAAGAAGAATAAGAAGACTACCGAAAAGCTTGGTAAAGTGAACTATAAAATGAGGTGGAAAAAAGCGAGATTTGCTGTAAAAACTGTTATACTTTATGTGTCTTTTCAATACTTTCTGTGGTCTTTTTGCTGGACTCATTTCAAGAAAGGAAAAATATCTCCCCTAACAGACTTTATCTTACATGTTTGTTTTATTTTTTCTCTTTTCAAACTTTTGGGAGAAGTGGTGAAATTGGTGAAGTTTGTTGCCTGAGGCCTGAAACTACCAAAGAGCCGGAAGTTGTTTGGGATAGTTCAGAAGGTCCTTGCTGCAAATCTATTTAACAGTAGGGTCTTCTAAGTTTACATCACTTCCTCTTCATTTCAGACGCAGTATCTAATATTTACTCAAAGGCGCTTTTCGGATTGGGGAATCACTTTTATCTCTTGCAATCTGCATTGTTTCCGGAAACAGGGAAACAAGTTTCCCTTGCATTATATTTCAATATTTTAAATATTTGTATGCTTTTGTATTAAATTTTTCAGAGAGTAGCTATCCCCTTCAAAATAATATTTTCGACCTTTGTTATGTTTTTGAATCATTTGTTTTCAAAACAATTAGGAATTCTATTTACACAAACACAATTTAAAATTCTACAAAAATCCTATTTCTTATCGTTTTATCATTTGTGTAACTTCTTCATACATGAAGCAACATGGATACATTTGCTTTAATCTATCTAAAAAAATTATTAAATGTCATTTGTTCAGAAGGTTTCACTTGGATTATTATCAATAATAAACCGGTTATTCATTTCATTCACAATAATAAAGACAGTATTGCTTCTATTGAGACTTTCGACTTCAAAGATCTTTTTACAAGCATTCCTTTAGTCACTCTTCGAGAGGTATTTAACTCTTACTTTTTTATTACAAAAATATTCTCAATGTTTCTTTTGAGTAATGGGATAAATTATGCAATTTTTGCATATTTAATAATTTTATTTACAATGGAGAAAGTATTTTTCTCCAATCACATGGCATTCCACAAGGATCTTCTTTTTCTTCCATTGCAGCTAACCTTTTCCTTCATTATTTTGAAAACAATTATTTACTTTTTATCCTCAGGCTTTCAGATATGTTTATGATCTTATTGTTTTTAATCATGGAACTTTAAATAATACGTGGCAAAATGTTTATCCTTCAGCCTTGCTTTTTAAGAAAACAAACAGTAATCAGTTTGAAGCGGATTTTTTAGATCGGGATATTAAACATGTTGTTAATAACTTTTGTATCGATATGTAAGACAAAAGAAAGGATTTTAATTTTAGAGTCAGCCGACTTTCCTATTGGTGTTCGAATATTTCTATTAAGATTTATAGAAACACAATTCTTACTCAATTTTCTCGTGTTAGATCTATTTGTTCAAATAAAAATTCAAAATCGAGACAATCAAAGCTTTTGTTTGATCAACTTTAAAAAATGGTATTCCCGAAAGCTTTGTGCGACGGTATCTCAAGCAGTGAATTAGGGGCTATCGGCAAGGCCTTTTTCTCCTTTTCTTCCTCTGCTTAGCAATAACAATAACTGGTTTGGCGACATTTCCTCGTGCGACTTACAGTCTCGTGTGCTTATTTCTGGCGGTGGTAAGACTTTTCCTTTTTTTTTCTCAATTATTGTTTTGTGAATATTAATGTTTTATTTTTAATCTAGGTCTTATGTATTCAGATTTTTTGCTTTCGATTTTTTAAAATCTTCTTCACTGTTTTCATCTTTTATTCAAGAAATTTTCCTTTTCTAATTGTCTTGTGCAGAATTTTTACGGTTTTCGGATGTCGTTAGCAGAAAAAAAGCCCTTATTACAAACATAGCAAGACACTTTGTATATTAACCTTTAAAAGTTTACAAACTCTGTTTTTAAAAAATTTAAACAGGGTTGGCGCACAAATAATCGAAGCGTTTTATATCACTTGGAATTTATATAGATTATGAAAAGGGTAAAGATGTTTTCTGAGCATTTTTTCCATTATTTTAAAGTAAAAATTTACATATTAAGTATAATACATAAATATATTTATGTAAAAAATAACCCAATTGCTGAGATCACATTTAAAACAATGTTTTCTAGTCTGAGATTTCTTCGGTTCAAATTAAATTAATATTTTTCTCTCTCGGTCTGATTAACAATTTGTTATATTGTCGTCTTTATATAAAGTTACGTGTGAAAATTACAGTCCATACTTAGCAGAAGCATTGCAGAAAGCGTTTTAATTATGATTCGTTATCATATGTAATAACTGAGCTCTCTCTCCTACTTTTTATATTACCAAACCTGACCTTTTTTGTTCATCCATATATCTATAATATAAACCAGAAAATGCATGTATCTGTCTGTCGGTCGGTCACGAGAACTCCTCCTAAACGGTGTAACGTAGCGACATGAAATTTGCAGACGACATTCTAGAGCACATTTCTAGATCAACGGTGCTATTTTCAACTTTCAGAGTTAATTAGTTCTTAAGATATTTAATTAAATAACGAAAATTAACCGCTGTTAAGCCTAATACTTAGACATTTTTTGCCAATAATTTCTGAAATATTTGTTAGACAACAATTATTTTTACGTGATTTTAAAGAGCAGAAAATTATCTTTTTAATGATATTAATTTCATTGTGATAAAGTGTATTCTCTGATTGTTATTAACATTTAAAATATATTTTAACGCAATATTTAACAATAATTTCTATTCTTATAATATTAAGTTCAGAAAAATTTAATGTTTATCACATCCTTCATTCACGTATTTCATTAACAAAGGTAGAAGCACACGTGCTGCGTGATTAAAAAATTATTGCTTTATTTGAACATTAACCACAAATCAATGTTCTTACTTCCGTTTTTATTTTTAAGCATACACAACTTTTACTATGCACATGCAATAATCCAATGACGTTAGTTTGATTACAATGCGTTGTTTCGTGTTTAATTTCAATCGATTTTAAATGCCCCTACTAAGTGTATAAGATCATTGAATATTTTTGAGTCCCGAACACCGGAAAAAGCGGCGGCGAAAAATTGTTTTATTTAGTTTATTGTTAGTTACAGTTAGTGATTTTTTTTAACGTTCTTAAATTATTTATTTTATAAACACCCAAACGAAAGATTAATTTTCAATTCTCTCTACAATGAATTAAGAGCAGTCATGTTTTTGCGTCTCTTAAAGTTATGATGAAAATATTGCTGTCGTTGAATATTTACAGGAAGGAAGAAGGAACCATTAGGAGCGGCTCATGCGACGACACCCCTTTTCATGGGGTACTTACGGCTTTGGAGATGGCCCCTAAGAGCCAAAGCCCCATTTATGTACCTTATAAAAGAAGCGATACTCCACTTACTTTTACGGCGGCTTCTCATTCCGAACTCGTCAAGCCCCCAGACAGTAGTTGTTATGCAATAAGTAGTCTTCTGCACAATGAATACAATACTGATTCAGTTTTGTATAGCTAACTCGACACACTTAGGTTCGATTTCCACTAGAGAACACATAATCTATAAATGTTAGATATTCTCCAATACGACCAGATTGCACGTAGCTTTTTTCCTCAGGCTCCAGTACACTGTAAAAAATATCCGTTTTTTTCCCGGACTTTTTCCGTATATTTGACAGTTTAAAGCTGTTTTGTTGACAAAACGGTTTGTCACCGTTTTTCGCTCCAGCCATAAACGGTTTAAAACCGTCAGTTCAAATTCTATTTTTCGTCATACGGTATTGCTTTCCAAACGATAACTTTCCCTTTTCTTAAATGTAATTTTATTGCATTCATTTCATATTTTTAATAGGGTTCCATCTCCGTAACCTTAAAACACGTGTTCTGGCAATAGTTGATTTTTACACCACTAGGTGGCGCCACTAGAGCTATAGTGACTTTAAAACTCAAATAGATTATTTTTACTTTATTTTAGGAAGTCTCCGGTGGTCTAGTGGTTAGAGCGACTGCCTTTTATTTCTATGAACGCGGTTTCTATCCCCGGCTCGGAGGAGTTAGAAGTTTTGTCACCATCTTGCATCGAAATCGTCCAAGTAAGTTCAATTAAAAATTATAATAATAAAACTAATTGAAATTAAAAATTTAGCCTTGATTAATTAATATTCCTAATTGATAATACACATCAGCACATTTCAACTCAACTCGAACAGAAGGAGAAAAACAACTCAACTCAGTCGATGACGTCACTTACTTCGATGACTTAATTTTTACGGAGAAAATTTAATTTCATACGGTAAAAAACCTTTGTGACTACGGATTTACTTCGTAACTTTTACTGGAAAAACTTGTTCCTGTATGGTAAAAAACCGTTGTGCCTACGGATTTACTTCGTAACTTTTACGGTTTTGCACAACCAACCCAGCTGCCAGTTTAAAACCGTAAATTTTACGTGATTTTTTTTACAGTGTATGAAACATGACAACGACCATACCAGGGTGCGGAACCGGTGGCCTTTTTGCGGTTCTTATGCGGCCGTACCAATTATTTACAATTTGCATTGAAATAATCTAATTGTCTGTAATATAAAAATACTCACAGAACAATAACCCTTAAAATTTTGCTCGTGTAGCCTTTTGACCAACTGCCGAAATTTCCTGAGGCATTTCGGTGCAGCCCTTCCCCCTGGATTATACATTCACAGATCTCTTTAACAAACCATAAATTAAAAATGTTGTTATAGTTCCGAAAAAATAGCAGTAAAGTCGCAGTAAGGCAATTTTTCAGTTGTTCGATAAATTTTATTTTCGAAACTTCTTTTTGATTCATTGTTTATCAACAACAATTTTTGACTCAGAAATTCTTTCTTTAATTTCAACTTTTTTTTCCTTGCTAGGAACCTATGATCGAAATATTAAGGGTATAAACTTCATCTCAAGCAAATCTATCTGCCAAAGAAAAATAAAGCAAGTACATTAAAATTTAACAGTTTCGAAACGGATGCATTAACTCGCAAAACTTTGGCCAAAGAAGTACAATTCAAGAAGTTTTCATAGCATATTTTAAAAACTAATTGCTCGTGAAACTGTTTTGATATCGTCCAAAAAGTTTGATTTATTAACTGTTACTCCTGAAAAATATTTCATGCACTTCCTGTAGATAATGTTAAATATGTTGGTGCAATAAAAAGTTAAGAAAAAGATATCAGTCTCAGGCTTTAAATAAAAAGGTTTATTGCACATTAAATCAGTCGGGTGCAAGAATTTTTGACACATTTATGTGCTGTGAAATTTTAAGTTTAATTTTTATTCATTCATCATAAATGTTAATATCATACAGAAAACGTGTCATTAAAATGCTGTTTCTTTTATCAAAATAATACCATTTTTCGGATTTTTATGGAACAATAAAAATAAACGCGATACCTTTTTGGACAATGCATAAATAAAACAATAAATCCATAAATTATAATTTTTACTACAATGAGAGTAATGACTTGCTCGCAAATGATAATTTCAAAATATTTTTAATGTTTCGAAGAATTTTATTTTTGCAGACGTGCACATTTAAAGCTCAATATCAGATGATAAATATGCTGGATAATTACATTTTTTTCGAAATAGTGTAGCTTGTAATGAATATTCATATATTAATTCCCAGTCCGTTTTGAATTGTAGTAACACTGATTTTGAGATTAGCATTAATAATTTTTTTAAATGTAAAAACAATACAATGTCTGGGTTTCTCATTACAATCCGTTTTATTCTTGCTTTATAAATGTAATTCAAAAACCTGTTACTATATCATCATTATTTCACCTTAAATTTTCTGAAATATTTTTTTGTTCCATTAATTTATAATTATACTTTCAAGAACAAAAATATACCATTCCCTATAAAGCAAAACAACAAAAATGTGATTACTTCCATATTAAATCTTATATCTTTCTCAAATAACATGGCGAATATTTAAAACAATCTGAAATCAAAGCCGAAATTATACAGGGATTTTCAAAAGAATTGCACAGATTAATAATGGCTTTAATTTCTGTAAACCACGATAGGAAGAAAAATTTTGAACACAATACAGAAGGAGGATTAGTTTTGTTTCCGCTCGTAAAAGTTGACCTACGTGACTTCTTTTCGTCACCTGGGCAACATCCGTGCAATATATCGCACAAATAGTCCATATCACGCCAGACACTGCGAAGCATGATCTCGCATTCGATGAATTCGCATTCGATTGCCACATGCATGTGGTTTGTCGTAGACTCTGTTATAAAGCCTCCTTTGCGTGCAGCGAAGGAACAAACTGAAAGTACGCATCGAGAACGCCTTGCATGGTGGAGATAGAATACCTTTCGGATATAGAATACCGTACGGATGTTG
The DNA here is from genome assembly GCA_013235015.1 of Araneus ventricosus. Lineage (NCBI taxonomy): Eukaryota > Metazoa > Arthropoda > Arachnida > Araneae > Araneidae > Araneus > Araneus ventricosus. The sequence continues at coordinate 2,173 of BGPR01035925.1, read as the reverse complement.
TTCGTGTGACCAATAGCTTAGCAGAAGAGGGGCTGAGGGGGTGGCCAGCCCTGGCAAAATCAGACATGCAGGAGAACAATTTTATATCTAAGAATATCAGTGACACTAGCTCATTCATTCTCTGCATAAAAAATAACAGATGTAATTAATTCTTATTTTTCGCCTTATGGTGGTAAATTGCCGATACTTGAAAGAAAGACTGCGTGGTGGAAGCGAGATTTCTCAACCTATCTCCAGGGATCTAGGGCGCTAAGCAGCGATTGATTGATTGCTTGAGACTTAATGGCGCAAGAGCCATTTCTGGCTAAACTGCGCCAATCAAATGGTAAGATTTTCAAATCAAATGGTAAGTTAAAAATGGTAAAACAAGATAAAAATTAGATAAAACGCAAAGTTATAAAATTTGAGCAAAATGTACCATAATGGGATAGACAAGCTAAAAATGTTAAATGTATGTAAATAAATCAATAGCCTTTAAAAAGATAAAAATGTTTGGGTGGTTATTTTCACCCACCGATAGAAAACGAATTAAGTCAATGATAAATTTTTGTCTTGAATTCATTATTTTTATTTTGATGTTTATGGGTCCTATGTAACTTGTAAAGGAAACGTGTTATGTTGCAAGTTCGTCCCGGGGGACAAAAGTTGCAGCAACGAAACAGCATGTGACCAAGAGAAGTCATATAAGGTAATTATTATGTACGCAGCAATTATACAGGGTTTACACAAATTAAGTGACTCATTTCAAAAATTAATTTAAAAAAACTAAAAATGTTGGAACTACTTTTTTTTAAATGAGCGCGCATCACAAAAAGTTATTTTCAGATAGGTTACATGCCATTTTTGTGATCTTGGGGGTGGTAAATTGCTGGAAATCAAAAATTTGTTCAGAGCCATTATCTGAGAAAATATGAAAATTGGAAGAAAAATAAAAACATGTATTTGTAGAGAATTTTACGCTCTTTAATTTGTTAATTCACATGTAGTGTGAAAACGGAAGAGTTTTCGTGATATTCAAGAAAAGCTAAGAAAAGAAACCAGAAAACACGCATCGGCTTCTGCTGCTCGGTAGCCATTGCGTACGGAATTTTCTCGTTGTAAGAAATTTGAAATTCGTAACTCCGCGTTACCTATCTGAAAAAAAACGTTTTCAGATGTGCTCTTATTTAAGAAGAAAAACATAATTCCAACATTTTTAGTTTTTAAATTAATTTTTGAAATGAGTCACGTCATTTGTGTATACCCTGTATATCTAAGCTTTCTTCTGTATTATCATTAGTTATGTTTAAATTGTGTCTTCCTATCAATGTTCACAAGGAATTTATAGCCATTTCTAAACAGTATAATTGCTTTAAATAACCCTGCATATCTAACTATTTGAGATCTTCTGCATGTAGAATCCATTTCTTTTATTATTATTTTGACCCTTTTCTCACTCATCTACATAACAAAAATTAATATTAATAATATTATTTTTTATTTAAAAATTATAACTTCTATACATTTTAAGTAATATCAATTCTTTTTTCATTGCAGGATGCCTGGTGGCGGATTTTCGGCTTCGGACAATATGGTGTAAGTTGATACAGAAAGAATCAAAGCTCCACCGCGTGTGCGTGCTTGCTGTTCGTTTAATCTGCCGAAATTTAAGTGTTCCAGTTAGTGTGGTGTAGAAAGATGTACAACGCGATCCAATTTCAAGAGCCGTCCTCATAACGAAACTACGATTCAGAATTGCGATGTCTAATAGTCATTTGTGTAGCTCCAAACATAGACGCTAATCTGACAAAACTATAGTTTAATCAGAAACTTTTACGCAAGATTACGTGAAACCGAAGTCTATACTGAAATAGCTCTTATGTATCTCCCAAGAGAGACTGTAATCTGACAAAACTATAATTCACTCGAAAGCCTTTCAACGGGAAATAAATTATCTATTCCATGATGAAATCAAGATCCAGTCTAAAATTATCCATCTATGACTTCAGACGGAGACATTTTTCAGACGAAACTATATCTACTCATATACTTTTACACAGGAATATGTCATCTAATATGTGCTGAAGCAGTAGTCTATCTTAAAATAGCACTTGCGAAACTCCAGATTGAGACACTAATATATTGCGGAATTATAATTTAGCAATAAGATTTTACCTACTAGCATTTCATCTAT
>BGPR01035924.1:2264-15746 GCA_013235015.1 Araneus ventricosus | reverse complement strand
AAAGAATCCATTTTTAAATTAATGCGCATGAAGATCAAGTTAAAACAGGTTTGTTTTCAATTTTATGTTGTCTTCTTTACTTTTCAATTTCATAATATTCAGCCTAAAAGGTATGAAATTAAGCAACCTTTTCTAAATATGCAATCTCTACTATTTCCAACAGTCGCGAAAATGTCAAGCGTATCCTTCTCGCAGATTCTTCGACGTCAGCAAACAAAGAATTGAGAAAGCAATATTTATTTTAAACGCATTCATTAAAATTTGATAAATGACTGCACCCAGCTAATCTTTTTCTCGTTTATTCGAATTAATGTTCAACTTGACTATTTTATTTTTCTGCATATATGTACGCTTAGATTAGGTGAAAAACTTTACCTAAATAAGGCCCTAGAACGTTTTAATTCAGCAGTGAAATGGTAACGCCGGTAAAATAAATGAGCTACACGATGAATGTGTAATAAGAAAAAAAAATTAATAAAGTTTTTAAAGTTTTAAAAAAATTTTAAAAGTCCAGAACAAAAAAAAAAAAAAAAAAATCAAGCAAACACATTTAACTAAAATTAAGGATTCGGTTCTTTTTCTAGGAATATCAAAACTTTATGCTGAAAATTATTAGAACCCATTTAAAAATTTAAATAAATTTCTCATTTTACGTTATTTTGTATTGGTTGTATTTTGTTTTATATTGAAGTTGACTCATGAGCATTAAAATGCCTATTCCTCAATTTCGAATATTTCTAGTATATACATTAACTACTCAATTTCGAATATTTCCAATATATACATTAACTACTCAATTTCGAATATATACATTAATTATTCTTATTCAAAACTGCCAGAATCTCGTGTCTCATCTTTAAATTCTTGGTTTGGAAAATTTATACCATTTCCAATCAATTTCAAATTATTAATCAGTAAAAATATTTAATTTTAAAGTCCGATTTTTGATTTTTAGTACAGCTTAACATACACACTCAAACGTGCGATTTGAAAAATCAAAACTGTAATTGAAACGAAAACCATTCAGTTTACGCTGCTGGGAAAAAACAGCCTCAATAAATTTCCAAAAAGTTTCAATTCACTACATATTTGAAACAGTTTGAAGTCTCAAATTATTTAAATTTCAATTTTTCCACATACAACTGATATCAACTCGCCAATTTGAAGTATCTTTCTTCAACCATGAACTTCTTAAAATCAAGTATACTTTTAAGAAAGATCCAACACTGCATGTCGTGCTTTTGTTGCGCAATATTCGATTGCAGACTTGTCTCAAAAGACGAAGACCTTCGAGATGAATTTAAATCTTTTGAGCTCAGTTCCATTGCTGAGTCACCTACTCAGCCATATGCACCCAAAAGCTGCTATGGAATTTCATGGTAATTTGAAAAAATTATTCACCAACACTTTATTGAATTTTGTTCACCAACACTTCATATATTGAATTTTATTCACTAACACTTTTTTTACATTTAAACCTTTTTTTTTGGTAAACAGGTCATGTTTTACGCTGAGAAGTTTAACTTTTATCCGATTCTTTCAATGGTAAATGTTCTTTCTCGTATACATCATCTGTAACTAAAAAAATTATTCCACAAAATAAAAATCGGATAAAGACTAAAAATAATATAACTGACGATAAATAAAATTCCAGGCCTATATTTAATAATATTCTCCATTAAAACTAAAAATATTATTTGACAAGCCTTTTGATGTCATTCATTCTACAATAGATAGGCAACATGGTACATCTAGGCAATTAGGATTGATTTTTGCTCGTGTATTTTCCTTTTGAGGATATCAACAAGCCAGAGAAGATTTCCATTCATTGGACATAGCTAAAGATACTGACAGGTCTCCTCTTTCGCAGTCTTCCCGTGCAACAAATTTTGGATGGAAGTTCTTTTAACCCCTTAACCGTCACGCCCGTCATATTGACGTGCATCGAATTATCACATTTTTAGGCTTAGAAACAAATTTAATCATTAATTAGCTTTATAATTTGACACAAAAATGACGTAGAATCCATAAGCATCTCAAGTATACTATGCCTTCTTAGATGAATGAAAACGACAGCCCCTTTCCAAAACAGGAGGGGTCATCTTATCAGACAGAAAAAAATGCTACCCTTAAGGGGTTAATGCACAAATTGAAAGACGTTCCATTTCATACTTTTATGTTCTTGCAGATAGAGAAATGCATTTCACTTACTTGAGGCCCTTGCATAGTGTTTGTGTCAAATGGATCTCCCACAATGCGCTTCTGGGCTAGTGCCTTGCTTTTGGCAACAAAAGCATCATAGATGTCTTCCTGAACGAACGTGCGAGACCCTGCACAGCAGCACTCGCCTTGGTTGAAGAACAGGGCATCATGAGCAATCTGAACAGCTTCATCCACTAAAAATATATTGAAGCGCATTAAATGGGATGCAAAGTATGTCAACATTAAACTATATGCAAATGTAATGCGCAAACCTTGGTTAATGCTTATGAGCATTTTAAATTTGCTGAACTGGTTGATAAACAGTTTGCAAAAATTTTTTGCAATTTTTAGATTAGACAAAGAAATAAAAAAAATCAGCATACATATTAAGAAAAAGTTTAAGTATGAAATCAACCAACGTATAGACTGAACCATTTGGATTAATTGTCGGCAGGTCAAATTGAATAAAATTGTGGCAAATATTAATAAATATCAGCAGAATGCGAAATTTTACAACCCCCTACCACGATTTAAAGATCTTCCGTAATGCAAAAGTAAAAAAAATAATAGCACAAGAAAGGCCCGTTTGGGTCCGCGCCGTAGGTATTTTGTAAAAACGTCGAGATAAAATCATAAAACAAGTATTTTGTATTAATATGTAATTTAATTATCTCTTTAATACAATATTTACACAGTAGTATAATGGTTACAGAATAGATAAATCGCAAGTTACCCTTGCAACCTGCGATAAATTTGCAATTCATCTATTCTGTAACCATTATACTACTTTGTAAATATTGTATTAAAGAGATAATTAAATTACATATTAATACAAAATACTTGTTTTATGATTTTATCCCGAAGTTTTCACGAAAAATCTACGGCGCAGACCCGAACTGCGCCTTATTTAGAGTAGCTTTTGATGGCGTCATCTGTTGAGAGTATATAGAACTACATTTCGCGTTTGAGTAGTAAAACATTTACTACAAATGCTCATATTTCCCATAATATTCAAATTTTTCAATTGAAAATTTAATACAATGTTTCTTTTACGTATTGTCAAGAATTCTGTAAGTTTCGTACAATTCGAAAGGTAACTCTGCACGTTATAAAAAAACTTTCGGAGTATGCAATTTTCAATTTAATACCGATTTTCACTTGTATTCCGATAAATATTTTTGTCTCACTTTGGGTCCTAGTAATACTCCACAAGCTCTTTAAAATGACACCAGAATCAACCTCCTAGCTAAGCGCGTTTCCATGCTACAGTTATTTATAACCTTACATAAAACTAATTCATAACAATCACGCGCATGCGTCTACACTGGTACGATGACGTCAAAGACAAAACAAATACCGTGCGACAAACTCTTACAGATATGATCTATCCGTTATGGGGTTCACCATTCTTTTCGCATTATCAGTCTCGTAGTTATTAGCGATTCAAATCCGACTGTATTTTGTCACACAAGAAAGTTCGACCGACTATCACTGTAACGAGCGGAAAGAAGTTTTCACGTCAAAAAATGCTAGTGTTCCCCCTTTACCTTTTTCGTATACTTCCACAATATGGAATGTTTTGAGTTTCTATGCATTTCGGAACAGAACCTCTTCCCGTCAACCGATTTGTCCGAAATTTGACAGCCATCTATACTTTTGGTGTGAAGACCACGTCCAAATGCAATTCATCCATCTCTTTCCGTTTTTGAGTTATCGTGTTCACGTATGCACAGACATAACTCAAGAAATGTGTTTTTATCATCAAGGGGAATTATTCATTCAAAATTCCGAGATCGTAACTTTGGTGATTACAATACTTTGTCTTTGCATATTTCGTATACGAGAAAGTAAAAATCAGGTCGCGTTAAAATCTAATTCAAAGTGCGGCACAAGGCAGAGACAGTGTACTGTGTGTCTGACAATCACATGCTTTATTTGGAGCGAAGCCCAAAACCGCAAGATCTTTTAAGGGGAACTGGAACCCTAAGTCCATTAACCCTAACCCTGTTACTTCGATGCACCTTTTCTCAAAATCTGTTATAGATTCATGTTTGAAATTTTTTATACAAGTAAAGTACACCTTTCTCATTATACTGAAATGGACTTTTTTTTTAAACTCAAAACTTTATTTTTTACAATTTTTTCTGTGTCAAAATAGGATAACATTTCACCATGTCTAATTAAATATTTCATAAATTTATAAAAAAAATTAACCAAAAGCTCATTTCGGTATAATGAGAAAGATGTACTTGTATAAAAAAATTCAAACATGAATCTATAACAGATTTTGAGAAAAAGTACATCGAAGTAACAGGGTTAGAGTTAACGGACTTAGGGTTCCAACTCTCCTTAAATAAATTGCGAATACAAGAGTTATTTTAAATAAATTGCGATTATGATAGGCGAGTTATTGTAATCTGTTGTTTAACCCAGGTTCAACAAAGTCAAAATAATAGTTACACTTTGAATATTACAAAACCAAATACGATTTAACTCTCTTATTCATATTATGTACAGGGCGTTTCAACATTATTAGGGGTGATAAATAGCATCAAAAAGAACCATAAGCACACAAGATCCCATAACCCGGAAAGGGTAATTAGAAAACTATAGACTGTATTGTTCATAACTGCGCAAGCTGAACAATTTCTTATTTTCATATTCAAGCTATAGATAACCATTTAAGAATACGCGATTTAAGCAGGATGAGGCTTCAACTCATTTTGGAAGGTCTGTTCGTGAACAGATGTCTCTTGGACATGGATGGGGCGTTGTGAAACTGCTGCATAGCTCCAGGCCTACATGATTTTTTGATCTTGGATGTTTTTTCTCCGAAAAGGTATGGCGTACGAATTGTCTATTCATCGGAAATTGAACTCCTGGACAGAATCGGCAACTCTGCTGCTAATGTCACGAAAACTTAAGGTGTGTTTGATCGTGTTGGCAATTAAATACCGAGCCGGTTTTTAAATTCCATCCGTTAAGCTATGTCCAACGAGTTTTCTCAACTAATTACCGTTGTGGTCATGTGTGTTCTTATAGCACTTTCTGGTGATGTTTCCCGTCCTAGAATCTTCAGTGATATTGTTCCTTTCGATGTTTTCTACCTCCCCTAAATATTTGTACCAATAACTTTGAGACAACCCTCTATATGCGAATCAAGTTTTTTTAAAATAATTACTTACGATCTACATCCGAGCACACAACTAAAGGACTTTTTCCACCCATTTCTAAGGTCACTCGCTTGGTATTGCTCTTACCAGCAGCTTGTTGGATAAGTTTGCCCACCTGCGTAGAAAAGAGAAGTATTGTTAGCATGAAGAGCTATTCATATAGTTTAGAAATGTAGTGGAAATATAGTTTGTTACGAATCAGCAACTAATGATATTTGCAACTACAGACAGTGCAACTCAAGCAAGTGGTTTGAAAAATCGCGTTGAAATTCCGTTATTCATCGAAACCGCGATGTCAAATTTATCGACGATTGTAACATCGTTTAGCAACGGATTCGGAAAACCCCCGCGCTTTTGCGCATGCGCCGGGCGGAGTTATTTTCATCAAAATAGGGGGAAGTGAAGAATGGAAGGGCGATGTTTACATTTTACCGAGCGTGATCTAACAAAAGAACTCCGGAAGTGCGCTCATATGACACATTGCCTGACACCCTTATCCGGTGAAAAATCGTCCAAAAGTGGTAGTCTCGGAATCTGTTGCTGAACTATACTATTAACGGCTTCTGGAACGAGGATTTGTTATTTGTATACCTAACTTTTTTTTTTTAGCTTTACATAACCGATTTCTATTCTCCAAATTTTTGAAATAGCTTCTCGGAAGTTTTTATTTAAACCAGTAGGAGTGTTTCCCCCTTGACTTTCTATTATACTACAGAATAAAAGTGTCATCCCCCCCCCGCTCATCTAAACTGCGGACTTTGGGCAGAGCTGGGACCGCCACAAGAACTGATTTTTATTGCCCTCGGAATAGAAGACCATGACAAGGCGAATCGATGCCAATACAAGGGGAGGAGTCTATCTTCCCCTCTTTTACCTTCGCATATCATGACATGATATGCTGCGTCTTGTGCTTCCTAGTATGATGAAGAAAACCGAGTTTGCATTTTGGACGTCTTATTTTCGACCGATTGAAACCAAAATTTTATACAGATTTACAATTACGGTTCGAAGACAACAAATTTCATCCAAGTCGTTGCGTTTTAGAGTTAGTGTTAACGTGCATGCGAATGCATGCTTATCTTTGTATACTTCCTATAACGACAGAGTAACAGTACGCAACTGCTTTCAAGAAAGCAAAGCGCCTTACCTCAGTGGATCCAGTGAACGACACCTTGTCAACGTCGTGGTGAGCAGTGAGTGCTGCACCTGCCGTGGGTCCGTAGCCGGGGATGATGTTGATGACTCCGGGCGGGAATCCGGCCTCTTTGACGAGGCTGGCGATGTAAATGGCGGACAGAGGAGTCTGCTCGGCTGGTTTCAGGACGATGGTGTTGCCGGCAGCAATGGCGGGACCGACTTTGTTGCTGATCAGCAGGAGAGGGAAATTCCACTGAAATGGGACAATTACGATAGTCGTTTCAAAATACATCATAATATCAAAAAATGGATTAGTGTTACTAGAATAACCATTAAAAATCCATTTTAATAAGCTTAAATTCAATTTTAACATGCAAGTTAATCGTTTGGTGAAATAAAAGAATGCAGTACTTATGCAATGAGGTCTTGCCATTATGCACTGCAGCTACTGTAGTATATTTCTGTAACAGCTCGTTTACTGAAACCCAGCTGGAGGCTAACGAACTGTTCTTATTGGTACGGTCGAATACAGAGCGATTACTCCGGCATGAATGCAACCAAATTGGCCGACTTTCACAAAACCCGACCATCCGTTTGTACAACTCGTAACGTCGAACCGAGTCTCGAAAACAGTCCACGATGTTTTTCCATCGAATTTTAAGAATTTGACAGAGGGCCTGGCATGCAGGTCTTCTGGACTTAAGACTTGCTCTAAAGATCACTAAATCTCTTCTGGATGTCGCTGATTTTCCTTTGAACTTAGCCCTTTACTACTTCAATCTCTTTTTTCCTACCTTGGACATTTTCTATTTTCCTATGCATCTGTTAATATGATATTTAATTCCTTCGACTCGTCTCTTTATTTCTTCTTCCCCTCGTGACCAGATCGCATCTCTTCGTGTCCAGCTTCCATAGATTTCTTGAATTCGGCTAACAAAGCAATCGGTTCGGCCATCTTCGCTCGAGATCTCGTATTCACACCAAACACTGCAGATCCCACTTCTGACACTAGTGTTACGAAAATCGTCCAGTGGGTATGTGGTGAATGTAGTCCAACAAGCTGGATAATGGAAAGCAACGCTTTGTTCCACGAATGTTCCACAAAACACGATGTACAAAAAGAGCAGTACTTGTAGAAATTAACAACACAAGCAGACAGCAAGTTGCCAATAAATAACCGTAACACTATCAATAGTGCTCAGTGTCTATCAGCTTACCAAATTGCCCTGGGTCAAAACTCCAAATATAGATTGCGGCATAATTCTTGCATTTTCTAGAACATTCATTTTTGTCGCCGAGTTTTTCCACCAAGGTCGGGGTTTATTGGCTTGGCATTCCACAGTAAATCTCTTTTCAATACCATAAGACTGACATGTCAAGTAAATGGTATAAAAGATTCGCAACAGCATATTTTTCTACAGACTTGCCATTTCTTGATAAATTTGGCGGCTGCAAATTCTGCAAACAATTTGATATATCGTCAAGTGACAAAATTGCAGGTTCAACTAAAAAATGCTAGATACATTTTAGTTTCTAACAATGTAACGCAAATAGTGAAAATCCTTGCTTCAGTAGTAGTTTATGATTAGATCAAAAGGAAGGATTGCAAATCGCTTTCAAGCCATTTTATATATCGAGATTGTATTTCTTTACTCGATTTTATTTCTTTGGTAAGCATTAGTAAAGGAATTATAGAAACATCTTGTGAACTATTCCAGCATGGTATGAATTAATGTCTTCTTCCCTTTCCATTGATATATGCTCTGTTCAAGTTGGACATACTGTAAATCATTGAAGATTTACCATAACCCACAAGAAATTAAAGCGAGATTGTCACATGCACGAGTTTTCCCAAATATACTGCCACAGAACTGTTTTACGAATAATTATAAAGCGCAAGAGCAACTAATAGGGTTCCCGAAATCTTCCAGACCCAGATCTTTCTCCAAACTATATACAATACTTATATAATTTGTGAAAATAAACGAAGTAAAAATAAGAAGGCCGCAGTTGGGCTTCGCGCCGTAGATTTTTCGTGAAAGCGTCGGGATAAAATCATGAAACAAGTGTTTCGTATTAATATGCAATTTAATTATCAATCTCTTTAATACAATATTTACACAGAGTAGTATAATGGTTACAGAATAGATAAATCACAAGCTACCACAGACCCTTGCTACATGCAATAAAATTGTGATTTATCTATTCTGTAACCATTATACTACTCTGTGTAAATATTGTATTAAAGGGATTGATAATTAAATTGCATGTTAATACGAAACACTTGATTTATGATTTTATCCCGACGTTTACACCAACTGCGCCTTTATTTTTTTATTTAGAGTAGCTTTTGACGGCTCCATTTGTTGACAGTATATAGAACTACATTTCGCGTATGCGCAGTAAAGCATCATTTACTACAAATGCTCATATTTCCTATAATATTCAAGTTTTTGAATTCAAATTTTAATACAACGTTTCTTTTACGTATTGTCAAATATTTTGTAAGTTTCGCACAATTCGAAAGAAAACTCTGCATGTTATATCAAAAAAGATGCGGAGTTTGTAATTTTCAATTTAATACCGTTTTTTACTTGTATTCCAATAAATATTTTTATTGTCTCACTTTGGGTCTTAGTAATACTCCTCAAGCTCTTTAAATTGACGCCAGAATCAACCTCCCATCTAAACGCGTTTCTACGCCACACTTATTTATAACCTTGCATAAAGCCAATTCATAACAATCACGCGCATGCGCCTACACAGGTACGATGGCGTCACAGACAAAACAAATGCTATGCGATAAACTCTTACAGATATGATCTATCCATTGTGGGGTTAACTATTCTTTTCGCATTATTAGTCTCGTAGTTATTTTCGATTCAAATCTGACGGTATTTTGTCACACAAGAAAGTTCGACCGACTTTCACTGTAGCGAGAGGAAAGACGTTTTCACGTCAAAATGTTTAGGAAATTAAAGAATTTTAATGTATCCGAAAGAGATTTCTAACTATACTTACGGGAATGATAAGTCCACAAACACCGACAGGCTCAATACGGGTGTAGGAAAAGCTATTTCCATCTAAATGAGATTGAAAATTAGATTTGTATTCAATTCTTTCAGAAATTTGTGAAATAAAAATAGCAAAATCATTTAGCAGATAAAACGCTTACAAAGCAAAACATTAAATCTAAGAATAAAGAAGATACAAACAACAAAACATACTTTTCAATGAAACATGTACAGTAAATATATGTAAAAAAAAAAAAGAAACGCTTAAAAACGCTTTTATCAATGCATTAACAAAGAAATAAAAAAAAGTTTCTTAAAAATCTGGAGGTCAAAACAAAAAATCGTAAAAGCGTGAGGCGCTGGTTTTGTATCTTTCTTCTATTATTTTCAGCGCCTCGCGCTTTTACGATTTTTGTTTTGACCTCCAGATTTTTGAGAAAAAATTCTCTTGAATGCACTGGTAAAAGCGGTTTTTTAAAAGTTTTTTTTAATACTTATTATCTTCTAGTTTAGTCTTTAATTTATGTCATACTGCAGCATCATAAATATTTTGGGAATTTTTCATTCACAATTATTTTATTGAAAAGAGCTCTAAAATTACTGAATTATTGCATTGTCATCAAGACCTAATGAATACACAAAATTTTAAAACTAGTGCATTAAGAGGAGAGTAAAATCGATCACAAAATTCTGACCTTACAAAAAATATTTCGAATTTAAATCCATTGTTCTTCAACCAATTCCAGCAATACTTATTTTTATTGAAACATTAAAATTACTGTGTAAAGTATTTTAGTTCTCAGAAATACTATAGATGGCGCCCCTGAAACCCAATTTCAAAACTCTAGTGCATTAAGAAGCGAGTGAAAAATCGATCCCAAATTCCAACCTTACATGCAAACATATCGAACTTAGTAAAAACGTTTAAAAACAGATGAAGACAGCGGAGAGGATAAAGGCAAGTTTCATAATGCTGGCAGCTGATTTTCAGTAGTATTTTCATACAAGGGAATGCGCAAGTCGAATTTCGATTTGCAGCTTTGAGGTAGAGGGAATGGAAACAAAACAAAGTTCCTACGGGACCGCTTTTAAATTAAACTTTTTAGGGGTGTAAAGCTCAGCCATAGCATAGTAAACTTATTTTAAACTCAAATGATATCATATACAAACAGAAACGGGACATAAAGTAAACAAATTAAGTATTGACAAGTCGAGAAAAAAACTACATATCGTTGGACATCGATGCAAAATTTAGAGCTCATTGCCGTTTAAATTTTGTAGTCATTCGAGAGATTTATCGTAATAGTCGGAGAATGCAGAAAAGATTTGTCAGGCATTTTTACTATACGATTCGCAATATTTTCGCAATGTTTTAAATTAAGTATTTTTCATAATTATGTTGCTTTCTACCACTGAATAGTGCAACAGGTTTGGTTTGTTTGAGGGTTTATGGCGCAAGAGCCAGTATTTGGCCATGCTGCGAGAAACGAGGTAGCAACGTGTAAAAAGGTAGCAAGCGAATATAAAAACAATCAATAAAAGTCAAATGCAGAAAAAATTAAACTTTCACACGCTTATTTAGCGAGAAGAGGTAAAAATGAGCAAGGCGTAAAATAGTCGGAACAAGTTATTTAAATTTGTGGATAAAAACCAGTGATTTTTAAAAATTCAAAAAGGTAAATGTGAGGGTGCCGACCAATCATTGTAGTTGAAGTAGGTGAGCTCATGTTACAAAATCGCAAACGATGGATTTTAAAATGTGCGCCTTCAATGAGGATGTGTTTTACAGACATAGTACAGCTACAGTGTGGGCAAGTAGGAGCTGGCTCACCCAGCAAGAGATGACGGTGGGTTAATCTGGTATGCCCAAAGCGAAGTCTGGTCAGAATTGTGCCCCTTTTACGGTTAACATCCTCTGACCAGTTCTCAATTAGGTTTAATGCCGTGAAGTTTATTATTTATTTCTTGGTCCCAATGTCTCTGCATTTGTAAACAGGATTTAATACATTTCTTGAGAGCGCAAACTGGCACGGGTTCATGTAAAAAGTGGGTGGCTGAATGAGCATTACCGTCTGCTTGTTCATTTCCCGTGATAACTACATGGGAAGGAACCCAACTGAAAAATAGAGAAAATAGTGCAACAGGAGCATGTGAAAACGATGACTATCAGATGAATATCCAAATTTTCGCGATCTGAAAATTTTGCAATGCCATTTCGTTCTAGATTGAGATAAATAGTTCGAGGAACTCTTCCTTCTCGTATGTAGACTGTTCAGAAAATCTTTCATACAATTTAAAATCATTCAAATAATTTTTCCCGATTTGATTTTAGACAAGATTTAATTTTTAAAAGTACAAATTAAAAAGACTACGCAATAATATAGGTGTACGAGTAAAATTTTCAAGCAGGATAGGACATACCAGCAGGTATGGTTTTGCCATGAATTTTATCTGCGCAGCCGGCATAGTATCTGAAGGTGGCAACAGCAAACATCACATCACCTACAGAATCTTTGAATGGCTTTCCGTTTTCTAAAACGTTCAGGTTCTGGAATAAGTCAGGAATAATTTTATTTATACAGCTAAAGTTTTCATAACAAATAAAGTATACTTGCTACCAGATATACTTATTGTTTTCAATTAAAAATGTGAAAATAATACTCACGGCTAAGTATTCGGTATCTCTCTCGACCAAGTCAGCAAATTTGTTCAGTAGACGACCCCTCTGGGAGGCATCCATTGTTCGCCAGACAGAACCATTTTGAAAGGCTTCCTTTGCGGCAGCAACAGCCTTGTCAACATCAGCCTAATAAAAACATAATATTTAGAGTTTATAGGAAAATAGAAAGGGAAAACTTAGGAAATTCAATCGATAAAGTGAGTAAAAGAAAACAGTATTTTTTATTACAGGCTTTGCAATTTAACTTGCTACGCAACATTCACATATTTGAAGAATGGATAAACGAAGAAACAACGCGTGTTACAAAAGTGTTTAAATTTTATAGTGTAGTCGCTCTTGTAACGCTAACTATAACCGACTGTGACTGCCGTCAGAGACAGCGCCCCCTGAAGCCTGTTAACTGCATTACGTTAGTAGAGATTAAGCGATGCTACGTTCTGCATGCCATGCACTATATTCTTGTTTAATTTTGTTCCAATTATAAAATTTTTGTGTAAAGTGTCTGAGTGCAACATAACGCTTAAATAAATAACTGTTACACTGATTTAGGCTATTTACTAAACCCTTAAACAAGCCCCACAATAGTTGCTGATAAATAAGAAATTCCAATTAACTCACCTTGTCACCTTCTTGCACTTTGCAAATCTCTTCTCCTGTGGATGGGTTTATGACAGGGAATGTTTTCCTACTTGCAGAGTCATGCCATTCATTGTTAATGAAGAGCTATAAAAAGAAAGTGGTAATATTAAGAGAAATGACAATATTAACCCCGTCTGAGTTTTCAGTACAATTCAATAAGAAGTACTCTCTGCGTAGGAAAGCAGTTAAAGATATGCTAAGAAATTCACATTGATACTAAACCTCACAGTAAAAAACATCTACAGTGAAACCTCTTCGAACGGCTAGCCCTGCATAGCGGCCACCCCTCTTAACGGCCAATGTTTCGTGGCACGGATTTTTCGGCCCATAGACCTAATGTTAATATAACCCTTGGCAACGGCCACCCAACCCCTCTGAACGGCCGCCGGGTGGGTTCGCCCATCCCATTTAACAAACGCATCGGTTAGAGATTTACTTCAACGAACTCAAACTCAAAAACGAACTTGAAAAAATGGTTTTTTTCCCGAGAAGGGTAAAAACTTAAGTCACAAATTGTATCCTTTTTTCAAAAAATGTAAAAAATTATTAAATAAAGTACTATTTTCTGTTTAGATAAGTATCAAACTTCATTTTAAATAAGAAATACGTGTCAGACTTTTTTTTATTATGTATTATA
>BGPR01035923.1:0-15746 GCA_013235015.1 Araneus ventricosus | reverse complement strand
TGTGTCTGTGTGTTTGTGTGTGTGTGTGAAATTACAATATTTTCTTCTGAAAGTCTTTCAAGTAAGCATTCTGAGCTTTAAAATTATTATTAATGTAAAAAGTTCAAGATTTAAGACAATTTATGCTCGATATTAATAAGATTTTTTAAATTTATTTTTATAACATTTTTTACGCTGATTTAAATACATAACTGCATCTGAAAATAGAAACCAAATCATGCTGTTTAAGGGTTATTGAATAATTTTTGCTATAAAAGATTATTTCTCATTTAAGAGATTTTTTGTTCTATAAATAAATTATTTTAATTTTCAATTTTGAGAAACTGCATTTCAAACATTCATAGAATCTTTAACCCTCTGACTGCCACAACGGCTTTACCAGCCCGTCATGCAAACTGCCAGACAAACGGCCGAGCGCCGAATTGTCGCATGCTTGTTTCCTTCCCCTTTTCAAAAGGGTGGGAATACGGTGCGGAGCAATCTTATCTTGTTAACAATGGTTGTTTCCCCTTCCACTGTCACTCTTGATTGATGGCTCCAGTAAGTGTTTGAGGGCAGATGCTTAATTTACGTTACTCTTTCTGCTTGCTAACTGCTCAAATGCCTGAATATTGGAAAGTTTTATATCAGAAATAAATTAACAAAATATCGTTTGCTGATATAGATGAATTCTATTTAGTTTTAATGAATTTCAGAGTGGAAATTTTTTTAATGTATATTATTATAAAACCAATATCGGAAAGTATGTAAACAAAATGTGTTGATTTTTTTTAAAAAAAATAAAAATTGCGTTTGTACTATTTATTTTTCCAAACAGTATTTTAAAGTCTTAATTATGAATACAATGACTTAAATATTCATACTTTAAAATGTCTTACTGATAAAATATAAAATTCATTGATTTTTTTATAGTAAATTGTGTTTGTAACAATATAAAGTAGTTTTCAAAGCTAAGTCTTTTTCCTATCAATACTTTAAACCGTCTTAATTATAAATGGAATGAATTAAATATACATACTTCAAAACAACTCTTACAGATCATTTGAATATTGGCAGATATTAGGTATTCAGAGTGCTGTTTAAGTCAGAAAATGTAATTTTTAAAACAATAATGCAAGTAAAAGTTCCCGTTGGTTAGAATACCCAGGGTTTAATTGTTACATTCATTAAAATTCGACATTTTTCTTTTCTTCGTAGCAATTACATTTTGTGTTTAATAACAATCGTGTGCCTTCAAAAGGTATTTTTAAGGAAAAGGACAGGTTTTGACTTCGTTACTTTTAGCAGTATACCAACAATATTTATAAATAATAAGTTTCACCTAAAAAGAGAATATCATACCCAAGTAAATATTCTTTGTCCGGTGTCGCCTCTTTTGTTCTGCTTTGTAATTTTAAATTCTGTAATTTTTAGTATTTTTATTTATTTTCTCTAGAAATAATTTTGCTTTTTATACGTTTATCTTAATGATAGTTTCCAACTTTTGAACTGTTTTTCTCTTTTAGATACTAATAAATAAATCTGTGCAATTGCTCTGGAAATAAATTTCTTTATAATTAAATAAATCAAAATTATTTTAGGTTTTAATAAATATAATATATTACGTGCTTACAGTGAGTTATCTAGATGAGTACATTCTTGAAATAAAAAAAGTTACAACTCTTAAATGATCAAATTTTTCTGACGCAGCAATGATTTTAAAATGGTACCTTCATGCTCATTAAAATCTATTATCATGTTTTCGCATCAAATTTGTCTTTTACTGTTATAATCATATACAACAGTAAAAATTAAAGCTTTTAGAAAATACTTTACAGAAAACATATAGCTTTATCACAATTTGTAAACGACCCCTATTCAGTCAGCAAGAGTTCGGATACGATAAAGCAGAGGGTAAAGGAACCCCCCACGACGCAAATGACCTCTTGCTTACCAGAAGGGGGAGGGAAATGTTTACCTACTTTCATTTCTGGTCTCGGCCGTTCTGGGTTTTAAAAGAAATAGATTTCAAAGCACTGTGGCTTTCAGAGGGTTAAACTTCTGAATGAAAAGAAACCCGAGAAGTTAAAACCTTTCGGCCTAATCTTAAAGTATAACTTGATTCAACATGTCAACAGTTTAGTACACACTTTAAGTATATTCTTCCGTTATGATGAAAACTACATATAAAATCACTGTCTGTAAATTGCATACAAGCATTGTAACCCCACGGCCAATCTAAAGCTCAAATATCAGGGTTCAAGCAATGCATTATGATAAAAAAAATTCTCTATAAACTCTCATTTAAACTTATTCAAACTCTGGAAAGTGGGAAGTCATTGATTATTTGAGAAGTAAATCAATGATAAATCAAGATTTAATTTCTAGACTTTGAATTACGAAATGTTTGCTCGATCACAGAAATGTAGACATCAAATTTGAAGTTGAAACAGCGCTTCTATCAATTTTGAAGCCTTCCCTAGTTTAGATGATTACAATTGACCGGAGGAGTGAAGAAAGAGTTATTTGGCATCCGCGTACACATTCAGATAACTGTAAACATTCAGTTGCTGCTCTGCTATTGTCATACAGGATTATCCTAAATTCAGCGTACAGATTGTTAGGTGAAGTACAAAGCAAAAGAAAAAAACAGCAAGTATTAGGGGGAGATGGGGCAGATTGATACGCGGGAACATTGATACAGTTCTTAAATTTAGATGATTAGAATGGCTCAAGATGTTCATATCCCCTCATATATTGGGTGCCCACTGAAATCCATTTCAACCCTTTTGATTACCGAATGGCTGCAAATATCTTTATAACAGTGGTGTCTAGGTGTGGTACAGTGACTATGCGCTAGTGGATGAAACCACTTACAGCCTGGTGGAAAATGGTGGAGTTAGTTTATTATCATCTAAAACAGTAAGAGATAAAGGAGAAAAGTGAACCACAAAGTTGTAGAGTATCATCGATTTAGTACAAAAAGGTACCTTATTGCCATAAATGCTTTGAACAGAACGCTTACAATCCACATTTGTTTGTTTTCTCCTCCGGAACGTATGGTTCCAACATGACGGTGGGCCTGCGCACAAAACATTATCAGTGAAGCTGTGCCTGGTGGAGGAATTTGGGGAACAAATAATCGGGTATGGTGGTTTCCAAGAGTGACATCCACGTTCATCTGATGTGACTCCAATAAACTTTTTCCTGTGGGGATACCTCAAAGAGCAGGTGTATGCGACCCCTTCGCCAACAATGCAGGACCTTCAACGACGCATTACGGATACTTGTGCCAACGTGACATCCTCTATGCTACACCGTGTGCAACGTGAAGTTCAAGCAAGGGTCCAGATATGCATTGTAGCTGACACAGAGAAGTATGGACCTCGGAAATAAAGGTATCTTGTGACAACTAGTAGTTTGTTTTCTCTTTCTAAGAATGTTTTGTCACGTGTCAGTGTAGGAAATTGCGAACAAGAAATACGTGTTTTAAGCGTTCTGTTATAAGCATTTACATCCACACGATGTCTTTTTGTACTAAATCTATCATGTTCTACAACTTTGTAATTCACTTTTTTCCTCTATCTCGTACCGTGTTAGAGATAATAACGCTAACTCCACCGTTTTCCACCAGAAGGCGCTGTATGTGGTTCCATCCAGTAGCTCGTAGTCACTTTACCATACCTAGACACCACTCTTATGAAGATAGTTGAAGCCATTCGGTAGTTAAAAGGGTGTTAAGGGACTTTAGCGGGCACCCTGTATATACCACTGTAACGCTTAGCACAGGGTAAATTTTTCGGCCATGTGATGTCAAAAGCTAATTTACAAACGAATCAAACCGCTAATCTTCTAGTCGAAGTGAATTTTACTCTAAATACGTGCTGTGTGACGCATCTTCTGTGTGTATCAATACGCCTTAACAGCAGCTAATTTGCAAAATCGTCTTCAGAATTCAAAAATTAACTATTTAAGCGAAACAAACAATTAATTATTTTATTAAACAATGAACACGGTTTGAATTTCACTGCAAAACTGAAAAGTATTGTTGTAAATTAAGTTTAAAGTATTTTTCCGAATTTATTAAAAATTTTTAAAAAATGAACGGAAACTTAATTAATGTCATCGAGAAGATACTTTTTGTATTTTCAGATGGTGTGAAAATTATTTTTGGGCTATATTATTTTCGTAAGTCTTCAAGAAAGAACGCAAAAATTTCCTTTTATCTTTAATTAGTTAAAATTTCCAAAAACAGCCTCGAGGTCCACTTTCCCTCACTCCAAAGCATTTTTAAACACACACACATTCTCCTTTAATATTTATAGGGATAAATTATTTTCTCAGGCATTATTGTTTCATTTTTCCAGTCTCATTAAAAATGTTGAGTTTTGATTAACATAAAAGTTTGTTACTTTGTTAAACTTTTAAACCTTAATTTGGAATATAAAGTTTATTGTTTTGATCCCAGACCTATTAACCATCATTATTTTCGATATTTCCATGTGTATCAATGCACCCGTTGTATGGGGCAGATTGATACAAATCCAGTATTAGGAAAAAAGTATAATAAATATTTTATTATTTCATTTATGACCAAAACTCTACTGAAATCCTATATTAGTATAGAGTATTAGTTCTAATTATTTCCTTTGGTAAAATCATTTTTTAGCTTTTCAAAAAAGTTATCAATGTCCCCCGTGTTTCCCCATATATGAATATAAGACCCGAAAAGCCCTCTGGATAATCCAGAGGATACAGGATGATGTAGGGAAAAAATCCACTAACGGGTGAAAATCGGTTTAGCGAAACTTTACATTTGGATACCTCCAGGTTCACAACTGCACAATGTTCATATATTTCCCAATTATGCACGCTTCGTAAAAGAGGTTGCTGGAGATTCCTTCCGAATATACCCAACATTTTCCTTGGCAAGGCGATGGAGACTTTGGTCTCATGATCGGTATGTCGAACAACTCAGCATTCGCAGCTTAAGCAATCATGTTCTTTAGCTACGGTTAATTGCGCTCCGTGCTTTTAAAAGAACATTTTTTATCGTTTTCTTTTCTTCTGTCTCGTAATTCTGTCTGCAATACTAAGATGGGCTAAAATCTAGAGAAACCGTTTCATTAACAGTGATTGTGTGAACTTACGAGATTTTAATTACATGCTTCACCGTTGCTGAATTTTTTTAACAGGGAAAATGAGAAAGAAACGAAGAATTAACGCAGAGTAAAAAATATTACTGTTGCTAAAGACACATTAAGAAAACTATTAGACAATGAAATAGAGATTGAATAGTTTGAAGTAAATCCTAAGAGCATGGTAGTTTTTTTTGCATTGTGAAATGGAGTCTTTTATCTTTTACTTACAAAGCAGTCTAGACGTTTCCTAATGGAAAAATATTGACAATTACACTTTTGTTATAGAAAAGTATGTTATAGAAATAACAAAAGGATTAGTGAAAGCTTAAATGCATTACAAGATTTTTCTTGTGATTAATGTAGAACAAAGTGTAACATTTTGGATTTCCACACGTGTTATATCCAAAATTGTATCTGGAGATGTGTTTAATTTTAAGAAGATTATTATTAATTAAACTGAAAGAGCCCAAGTAAAAAAGTCAGCAAAAAAACCTTTAAAAATACATTGAGGAAAACTGCAGGTATTTTGGACAAAAAACCCCCTGCATCTTCCATGCATATTTCTGTCCGAAAAACCTGCAATTTTCTTGAAGGTTTTTGCTGAGTTTTTTCAGATGGAGAAAAAAACGCTGCGTCTTACTTGCATGCTTTTATGCAAAATACCTGCAGATTAAAAAACCTGTATCTACAGTTAAGTTTTCCCCCGCCTTTCAATCATCCCCTTTTTTCTGACGTCATCTTAAAGATTTCCATCGTGTCTCGAGTTATCTGGGATGTGAATTAATTAGGGATCTTAATTATTAATTTGAATTAATTTAATGAACTAATTTTTGATTGAACTTAATTATGACAAAACATCGCATGCCTCCGAATCGGGGATCGAACCCGCGATCATAGTGTTGGCAGGCAAGCGCACTATCCCCTACACCGGACAGGACTTCTGAAAGACGGCGTAAAATAATATATTTGAGTTTTAAATTCACCCTCCAGTAGCGCAATCTAGTGATGTAAAAATCAACTATTGAAAGAACACGTAATGTGTTTTCAAGTTAACTTATCTGAGTGACAAAGTGACAACATGTTACTGCTATATGTCTAAACAGTTAGACAATGCTTAGTCAAGCGATAGAAAATTATTTCCGAGAAGTTTCTTTCTTTCTTTAATATTTTTTATAATGCTTAATATGTATTAAATATTTTTTATAATGTCTAATATGATATTTCACTGATAAATATATTATTATATAAAACTGTATGCAACCCAAATAAAATAAGAAAAACATTCATATTTCATGCATCAAAAGCAATTTTCAGTTTTCTTCAAAATACATGAAGTAAAATCTGCTTTAAAAGAACCTGCTAAGTCATTGAAGGTAAATTGAAATCTATGAACTTGTTGGAAAAAGCCTGTCTAAAACCTTAAAAACATCTGTACATTTCTCGAAGGAAACCT
This sequence comes from Araneus ventricosus, assembly GCA_013235015.1. Lineage (NCBI taxonomy): Eukaryota > Metazoa > Arthropoda > Arachnida > Araneae > Araneidae > Araneus > Araneus ventricosus. The sequence continues at coordinate 9,173 of BGPR01035923.1, read as the reverse complement.
GCAGTTTTTATTTTCCTTTAAAATACCTGTAGAGACCTTCAAAATACCTGAATGGTAATTTAGAAGTCTTAAAAAGCCTGCATGAAACCTTTGAATAATCTGTACATTTTCTGAAGGAAATCTGCAGTTTTCATTTTCCTTGAAAATCCCTGTATAAACCCTCAAAATACCTGTGAAACCTCATTTTTTTCGAGGCTTTTTGCTGATTTTTTTATTATTTTCTCGTATACGAAGTATACAAAGAGAAAGTATTGTAATCGTCAAAAAATTCGAACTCGAGATTTTGACGAATATCCACGTTTTAGACCTCCATGAGTCCGAAAAACACAATTTTGGAATTATGTCTGTGTGTCCCTCTGTCTGTGAACACGATAACTCGAAAACTATTAGAGCTACGGGGATGAAATTTGGTATGTGATATTTACACATAATTTGTAGGTTTCTGTCACATTTTGGACAAAATCCGTCTACGGGAAGTCTGCCTGTCTGTCTGTCCGCGGTCATGCGAACACTATAACTCAAAAACTTGAATAGCTAGATGGATAAAATTTGGTACACAGTTTTATCATCATGAATGTAGGTCCGTATAAAATTTTGGGCCAAATCCGTCAAAGGTTTGACTGTCTGTAGGTCAGTATAATCGCATACTTGTTTTACTCGAGTTAGTATGGTTGACGTTTGACCTTGGCGGTCTACGAAGAAAATTGTAGCGAGCCCCAAACACGTGTTTCGGAAATTATGGCAACCCGAATCGAAACTTCGTTCTGACATTCTCCAGATGGAAGGTATGGCGAAATCTGGCGTGATATCTGTAGTAAGATTTCTTACTCAAAAACGATAAATTTAGTTGTGGTACCTCAGCGCGCGTAAAAATTGAGAACATGCGCAATTCTTTTTGCAAAATATTAAGTTTCAGGAATTCATAAATTTGACATGTTTTATTGTAAATTACCAATCATAATTTTTTTCTCAAAATAACCAGGCCTTGGGTAAATACTCCAAGAATAATAACCTACTGGGTGTTTACCCACCCCACATTACTGGTCGTATGCGAGAAAGTTTCGGGGAGGTCACTCCCGCTGGTTTTACTTGGGAGATCTGGCATAAAATATTATGAAAATGCAGTCACTTAGTTTTTAAAAAATTTTTTTCACAATATCCTATTCCTTAAACTAGAAAAATAGCTAAAAGGAATTCAAAACTATTAACGATACATGAAAATTAATTTTAAAAAAATGCTTCCATATTTCTTGCTTCCAGGACTTTTTTCCAGGACTTTCTTTTGACATTTGTGGAAGAAAGGAAATGATAGCAAAATCAAGGAATGATGTTTCTTTAAACTAGAAACCTTTCTGAATTAATTAATTAAAGCCCACATCATTCATATTTCAGGAATCCATAAAATTTAGTTTTACAAAATAATGTTTCAAAATTTTCAGCAAGGCTTTTTTCCTTTCATTTAACATTTGTGAAGGAAACCAAAAGATAGAAAAAAATAAGCAATGTTGTTTCTTCATAATTCAAGAATCCATAAAATTTAATTTTACAAAAGAATATGGCAAAATTTTCAGCACGCCTTTTTTTCATTTCCTGTAATATTTGTGTGTGAAAACAAAGGATAGCATAAATAAAAAATAATCTGCTAGAATTAATCAATTTTCCTAATGTTTAAAATTATTTTTTGTAACTGAATTTCCTTTTAGTTATCATTAATAATTTAATTATTTCTTTTTTATCCCCGATTTGATGTCGCAGTTGAATTTTTCTCTCAGAAATGGGGACACAATATTTTTTTCCGCCAAAAGAAGGCCGAGAATGGAAAATCTTCAGAGTTAATTATATGTTTTCATTTTTTTTTGGGGAGGGGGGATCACTATAAAATGTTTTGGAACTTCAACTGACGTCTACAACTTTTATGATTTCAGAGACTCTATATTAATAACAAAATTTCAATATTCCTTTTTTGGTTGATATAAATGTTTATTATATTTTTAAGGATACTTTAGAACGTGATAAAATCTATGTTACCATTAACTTCTTTGACTTAACTTCTCAATGGCGTGTAAAAAATATTTTAACTGTAAGAAATTTTCCTATATTGACAATTAGCACGGACACTTTTATCATGGTTGTTACAAAAAAACATATAAAATGAAACATAACTATGTTGGCAATTTCTAGCATAGCAGATGTCAGAAGCGAGGATTAATTTTTACTCTCAACAGTATAATTTATAATAAAATTCAGTACATCTTTTTTAAGAAATTTGCCACTCATAATCAGAAAATAGTTAGAAACACTCATAGGCTTACAAACAACGAAATTTTCCGGAAATAAAGGTCAAATGTTATTTAATCGAGATGTTCACCACACAGAATTTATCAGCGCATTCAAACAGCTGAAGAAATGAATTTACATTGTTCGAAAATTAAATTAGATAGAAATATTTTTACAGATTTAATGCTTCAAATAATTAGGAGAGAAAAAAAAGCGGACAAGGAATGTCATTGATTATTTTTACCAAATTGAAATAAATGTTTTTTTTTTATTTTAAGCAATTTTTTCTGTAGACAAAATAGAACGGCAAATGCTATATGTACGCAAAATTTATCTAGCAATAGAACTTTAACAAAGATAATTCCTTTATCTGAAAGCAAGAAATATCTTTGATGTCAATTCTTTTTAAAATGATGGATTTATCTCATGAACGGCAACATCCACATTTCACGAAACTGTTTGTTGTTTTAAGATCTAAATATTTCCGAGAATTCATCAAAAGCTTTTATTTTTCCCCATTCGACAAAAAAAATAATTCAAATCTATATTTCCTTATCCGATATTCGAGAGTACTTGGAACTTTTGATGTTAAGAGATGCACAGTATAAAAATTACTTTTATTGATTTTTGAAAATGGGATTGAAACGCATGTCGAAATAAAGTATGCTACAATGGGAAGTAGATGCTTTTCACCTTTTTAGAAAGAGCAAAGAAGTGTTGTTGTTGTTGATGATCAGCAGAGCTATATCAGGTCCATGAGCCTAGAGCAAAGAAGTAGTAATATCTTTAGAAGATTTAAAAAGGCTCAGTCATTCGGAGTTATTTACCAACATACTTCTCGAAATCCTAAAAGCCATTTCTATTAATATCTATGATCGATTTTCATTTGAGCATCACTTTGAAAATGTTTGAAACATGTTTTGACTAACAAATGGAAAAAATGTGAACAAAGAATGCCATTACTTTTTATTACCCACATAAAGCAAATGTTTTTCTTTGCTTTGTTTGATTTGAAACAATCTTTATTGTCGAAAATACGTTGCTAATTCTTAAATACGTGCAGTTTTTGAGGATGTTTAAATGAATTCAAACACATATCACTCACAAGGCGTACAAAATTAACACGGATGGAATTTCATTTGTATTAAGAATGTCATTATTTAGTATACAGTAAAGAAATGCATTGTTCAACTTGTAGTTCAATGAATTATTAATATTGATGTAGTGATTTCAAAATATAAAATAAAAATATAGATATCGTATAATCTGTTAATAACATCTTTTATGCATATTCTCTCTCATTAAAATACTTTAATAACAAAATAAATTCTTTAGTTAAGATAGTAGCTATATATACCATCTTTAATGCTTATCGGTAATTTTTGAATTTTATTGTTGTAAGCTTTATTCTGAATAATCTAATTATTAATTTACACACACACACACGCACGCACGCACACATCTTTCGTAAGACGAAAAAGGCAATTAAAGCACAACAACGTTTCTTCAGGGGATGAAGTTATTGTGGATTGCTAAAATATAAAAAGTTTGGAATTTTCTTGCAATCAGTTACGCCGTTAGGCCTAAAACACTGATTTTCATTCCTAATGTCAAACCAAAAACAGAGATAAGAGTTTTTCCATCTTTTTATATTAACATTTTTATCTTTACTCGTATATACTTTCAATTCGTTTTTTCATATCTTTTCTAATTTGATATGAAAGTTTATTTTATTTCATTTTATTGTTTTTCTATTATGTTTTGCTTCTTTATATATATATATGTGTGTGTGTGTGTCTGTGTGTGTGTGTGTGTGTCTAGTGTGTGTGTGTGTCTGTGTCTGTGTGTTTGTGTGTGTGTGTGAAATTACAATATTTTCTTCTGAAAGTCTTTCAAGTAAGCATTCTGAGCTTTAAAATTATTATTAATGTAAAAAGTTCAAGATTTAAGACAATTTATGCTCGATATTAATAAGATTTTTTAAATTTATTTTTATAACATTTTTTACGCTGATTTAAATACATAACTGCATCTGAAAATAGAAACCAAATCATGCTGTTTAAGGGTTATTGAATAATTTTTGCTATAAAAGATTATTTCTCATTTAAGAGATTTTTTGTTCTATAAATAAATTATTTTAATTTTCAATTTTGAGAAACTGCATTTCAAACATTCATAGAATCTTTAACCCTCTGACTGCCACAACGGCTTTACCAGCCCGTCATGCAAACTGCCAGACAAACGGCCGAGCGCCGAATTGTCGCATGCTTGTTTCCTTCCCCTTTTCAAAAGGGTGGGAATACGGTGCGGAGCAATCTTATCTTGTTAACAATGGTTGTTTCCCCTTCCACTGTCACTCTTGATTGATGGCTCCAGTAAGTGTTTGAGGGCAGATGCTTAATTTACGTTACTCTTTCTGCTTGCTAACTGCTCAAATGCCTGAATATTGGAAAGTTTTATATCAGAAATAAATTAACAAAATATCGTTTGCTGATATAGATGAATTCTATTTAGTTTTAATGAATTTCAGAGTGGAAATTTTTTTAATGTATATTATTATAAAACCAATATCGGAAAGTATGTAAACAAAATGTGTTGATTTTTTTTAAAAAAAATAAAAATTGCGTTTGTACTATTTATTTTTCCAAACAGTATTTTAAAGTCTTAATTATGAATACAATGACTTAAATATTCATACTTTAAAATGTCTTACTGATAAAATATAAAATTCATTGATTTTTTTATAGTAAATTGTGTTTGTAACAATATAAAGTAGTTTTCAAAGCTAAGTCTTTTTCCTATCAATACTTTAAACCGTCTTAATTATAAATGGAATGAATTAAATATACATACTTCAAAACAACTCTTACAGATCATTTGAATATTGGCAGATATTAGGTATTCAGAGTGCTGTTTAAGTCAGAAAATGTAATTTTTAAAACAATAATGCAAGTAAAAGTTCCCGTTGGTTAGAATACCCAGGGTTTAATTGTTACATTCATTAAAATTCGACATTTTTCTTTTCTTCGTAGCAATTACATTTTGTGTTTAATAACAATCGTGTGCCTTCAAAAGGTATTTTTAAGGAAAAGGACAGGTTTTGACTTCGTTACTTTTAGCAGTATACCAACAATATTTATAAATAATAAGTTTCACCTAAAAAGAGAATATCATACCCAAGTAAATATTCTTTGTCCGGTGTCGCCTCTTTTGTTCTGCTTTGTAATTTTAAATTCTGTAATTTTTAGTATTTTTATTTATTTTCTCTAGAAATAATTTTGCTTTTTATACGTTTATCTTAATGATAGTTTCCAACTTTTGAACTGTTTTTCTCTTTTAGATACTAATAAATAAATCTGTGCAATTGCTCTGGAAATAAATTTCTTTATAATTAAATAAATCAAAATTATTTTAGGTTTTAATAAATATAATATATTACGTGCTTACAGTGAGTTATCTAGATGAGTACATTCTTGAAATAAAAAAAGTTACAACTCTTAAATGATCAAATTTTTCTGACGCAGCAATGATTTTAAAATGGTACCTTCATGCTCATTAAAATCTATTATCATGTTTTCGCATCAAATTTGTCTTTTACTGTTATAATCATATACAACAGTAAAAATTAAAGCTTTTAGAAAATACTTTACAGAAAACATATAGCTTTATCACAATTTGTAAACGACCCCTATTCAGTCAGCAAGAGTTCGGATACGATAAAGCAGAGGGTAAAGGAACCCCCCACGACGCAAATGACCTCTTGCTTACCAGAAGGGGGAGGGAAATGTTTACCTACTTTCATTTCTGGTCTCGGCCGTTCTGGGTTTTAAAAGAAATAGATTTCAAAGCACTGTGGCTTTCAGAGGGTTAAACTTCTGAATGAAAAGAAACCCGAGAAGTTAAAACCTTTCGGCCTAATCTTAAAGTATAACTTGATTCAACATGTCAACAGTTTAGTACACACTTTAAGTATATTCTTCCGTTATGATGAAAACTACATATAAAATCACTGTCTGTAAATTGCATACAAGCATTGTAACCCCACGGCCAATCTAAAGCTCAAATATCAGGGTTCAAGCAATGCATTATGATAAAAAAAATTCTCTATAAACTCTCATTTAAACTTATTCAAACTCTGGAAAGTGGGAAGTCATTGATTATTTGAGAAGTAAATCAATGATAAATCAAGATTTAATTTCTAGACTTTGAATTACGAAATGTTTGCTCGATCACAGAAATGTAGACATCAAATTTGAAGTTGAAACAGCGCTTCTATCAATTTTGAAGCCTTCCCTAGTTTAGATGATTACAATTGACCGGAGGAGTGAAGAAAGAGTTATTTGGCATCCGCGTACACATTCAGATAACTGTAAACATTCAGTTGCTGCTCTGCTATTGTCATACAGGATTATCCTAAATTCAGCGTACAGATTGTTAGGTGAAGTACAAAGCAAAAGAAAAAAACAGCAAGTATTAGGGGGAGATGGGGCAGATTGATACGCGGGAACATTGATACAGTTCTTAAATTTAGATGATTAGAATGGCTCAAGATGTTCATATCCCCTCATATATTGGGTGCCCACTGAAATCCATTTCAACCCTTTTGATTACCGAATGGCTGCAAATATCTTTATAACAGTGGTGTCTAGGTGTGGTACAGTGACTATGCGCTAGTGGATGAAACCACTTACAGCCTGGTGGAAAATGGTGGAGTTAGTTTATTATCATCTAAAACAGTAAGAGATAAAGGAGAAAAGTGAACCACAAAGTTGTAGAGTATCATCGATTTAGTACAAAAAGGTACCTTATTGCCATAAATGCTTTGAACAGAACGCTTACAATCCACATTTGTTTGTTTTCTCCTCCGGAACGTATGGTTCCAACATGACGGTGGGCCTGCGCACAAAACATTATCAGTGAAGCTGTGCCTGGTGGAGGAATTTGGGGAACAAATAATCGGGTATGGTGGTTTCCAAGAGTGACATCCACGTTCATCTGATGTGACTCCAATAAACTTTTTCCTGTGGGGATACCTCAAAGAGCAGGTGTATGCGACCCCTTCGCCAACAATGCAGGACCTTCAACGACGCATTACGGATACTTGTGCCAACGTGACATCCTCTATGCTACACCGTGTGCAACGTGAAGTTCAAGCAAGGGTCCAGATATGCATTGTAGCTGACACAGAGAAGTATGGACCTCGGAAATAAAGGTATCTTGTGACAACTAGTAGTTTGTTTTCTCTTTCTAAGAATGTTTTGTCACGTGTCAGTGTAGGAAATTGCGAACAAGAAATACGTGTTTTAAGCGTTCTGTTATAAGCATTTACATCCACACGATGTCTTTTTGTACTAAATCTATCATGTTCTACAACTTTGTAATTCACTTTTTTCCTCTATCTCGTACCGTGTTAGAGATAATAACGCTAACTCCACCGTTTTCCACCAGAAGGCGCTGTATGTGGTTCCATCCAGTAGCTCGTAGTCACTTTACCATACCTAGACACCACTCTTATGAAGATAGTTGAAGCCATTCGGTAGTTAAAAGGGTGTTAAGGGACTTTAGCGGGCACCCTGTATATACCACTGTAACGCTTAGCACAGGGTAAATTTTTCGGCCATGTGATGTCAAAAGCTAATTTACAAACGAATCAAACCGCTAATCTTCTAGTCGAAGTGAATTTTACTCTAAATACGTGCTGTGTGACGCATCTTCTGTGTGTATCAATACGCCTTAACAGCAGCTAATTTGCAAAATCGTCTTCAGAATTCAAAAATTAACTATTTAAGCGAAACAAACAATTAATTATTTTATTAAACAATGAACACGGTTTGAATTTCACTGCAAAACTGAAAAGTATTGTTGTAAATTAAGTTTAAAGTATTTTTCCGAATTTATTAAAAATTTTTAAAAAATGAACGGAAACTTAATTAATGTCATCGAGAAGATACTTTTTGTATTTTCAGATGGTGTGAAAATTATTTTTGGGCTATATTATTTTCGTAAGTCTTCAAGAAAGAACGCAAAAATTTCCTTTTATCTTTAATTAGTTAAAATTTCCAAAAACAGCCTCGAGGTCCACTTTCCCTCACTCCAAAGCATTTTTAAACACACACACATTCTCCTTTAATATTTATAGGGATAAATTATTTTCTCAGGCATTATTGTTTCATTTTTCCAGTCTCATTAAAAATGTTGAGTTTTGATTAACATAAAAGTTTGTTACTTTGTTAAACTTTTAAACCTTAATTTGGAATATAAAGTTTATTGTTTTGATCCCAGACCTATTAACCATCATTATTTTCGATATTTCCATGTGTATCAATGCACCCGTTGTATGGGGCAGATTGATACAAATCCAGTATTAGGAAAAAAGTATAATAAATATTTTATTATTTCATTTATGACCAAAACTCTACTGAAATCCTATATTAGTATAGAGTATTAGTTCTAATTATTTCCTTTGGTAAAATCATTTTTTAGCTTTTCAAAAAAGTTATCAATGTCCCCCGTGTTTCCCCATATATGAATATAAGACCCGAAAAGCCCTCTGGATAATCCAGAGGATACAGGATGATGTAGGGAAAAAATCCACTAACGGGTGAAAATCGGTTTAGCGAAACTTTACATTTGGATACCTCCAGGTTCACAACTGCACAATGTTCATATATTTCCCAATTATGCACGCTTCGTAAAAGAGGTTGCTGGAGATTCCTTCCGAATATACCCAACATTTTCCTTGGCAAGGCGATGGAGACTTTGGTCTCATGATCGGTATGTCGAACAACTCAGCATTCGCAGCTTAAGCAATCATGTTCTTTAGCTACGGTTAATTGCGCTCCGTGCTTTTAAAAGAACATTTTTTATCGTTTTCTTTTCTTCTGTCTCGTAATTCT